>JAWPHD010021652.1:0-27588 GCA_037043455.1 Cyrtodaria siliqua
AACTGAATATATATGCCTACGAACTGAATATATATGCGTAAGAACTGAATATATATTCGTAAGAAATGAATATATATGCGTATGAACCGAATATATATGCGTAAGAACTGAATATATATGCGTAGGAACTGAATATATGAGTAAGAACTGAATATATATGCGTTAGAAATGAATATATATGCGTATGAACCGAATATATATTCTTAAGAACTGAATATATATGCGTAGGAACTGAATATATGCGTAAGAACTGAATATATATGCGTAAGAACGGAATATATATGCGTAAAAACTGAATATATATGCGTAAGAACGGAATATATATGCGTAAGAACTGAATATATATGTGTAAGAACGGAATATATATGCGTAAAAACGGAATATATATGCCTAAGAACGGAATATATATGCGTAAGAACTGAATATATATGCCTAAGAACGGAATATATATGCGTAAGAACTGAAGATATGCGTAAGAACTGAATATATATGCGTAAGACTGGAATATATATGTGTAAGAACTGAATGTATATGTGTAAGAACTGAATGTATATGCATAAGAACTGAATATATATGCGTAAGAACTGAATATATATGCGTAAGAACTGAATATATATGCGTAAAAACGGAATATATATGTGTAAGAACTGAATATATATGTGTAAGAACTGAATATATATGCGTAAGAACTGAATATATATGCATAGGAACTGAATATATATGCGTAAGAACGGAATATATATGCGTAAGAATGGAATATATATGTGTAAGAACTGAATATATATGCATAGGAACTGAATATATATGCGTAAGAACGGAATATATATGCGTAAGAACGGAATATATATGTGTAAGAACTGAATATATATGCGTAAGAATCGAATATATATGTGTAAGAACTGAATATATATGTGTAAGAACTGAATATATATGGGTAAGAACTGAATATATATGCGTAAGAACTGAATATATGCGTACGAACTGAATATATTTGCGTAAGAACTGAATATATGCATAAGAACGGAATATATATGCGTAAGAACGGAATATATATGCGTAAGAACTGAATATATATGCGTAAGGACGGAATATATATGTGTAACAACTGAATACATATGTGTAAGAACTGAATATATATGCGTAAGAACTGAATATATATGTGTAAGAACCGAATGTTTATGCGTAAGAGCTGAATATATATGCGTAAGAACGGAATATATATGCGTAAGAACTGAATATATGCGTACGAACTGAATATATGCGTAAAAACTGAATATATATGCTTAAGAACTGAATATATATGCGTAGGAACGGAATATATGCGTAAGAACGGAATATATATGTGTAAGTACTGAATATATATGCTTAATAACTGAATATATATGCGTAAGAACGGAATATATATGCGTAAGAACTGAATATATATGCGTAAAAACTGAATATATATGCGTAAGAATCGAATATATATGTGTAAGAACGGAATATATATGTGTAAGAACGGAATATATATGCGTAAGAACTGAATGTATATGCGTAAGAACGGAATATATATGCGTAAGAACCGAATATATATGCGTTAGAACTGAATATATATGCGTATAAACGGAATATATATGCGTAAGAACGAAATATAAATGTGTAAGAACTGAATATATATGTGTAAGAACTGAATATATATGCGTAAGAACTGAATATATATGCGTAAGAACGGAAAATATATGTGTAAGAACTGAATATATATGTGTAAGAACGGAATATATATGTTTAAGAACTGAATATTTATTCGAAAGAACTGAATATATATGCCTAGGAACTGAATATATATGCGTAAGAACTGAATATATATGCGTAAGAACTGAATATATGAGTAAGATATGAATATATATGCGTAAGAACGGAATATATATGTGTAACAACTGAATATATATGTGTAAGAACTGAATATATATGTGTAAGAACTGAATATATATGGGCAAGAACGGAATATATAGGCGTAGAAACCGAATATATATGCGTGAGAACTGAATATATATGCGTAAGAACTGAATATATGCGTACGAACTGAATATATTTGCGTAAGAACTGAATATATGCGTAAGAACTGAATATATATGCGTAAGAACTGAATATATACGCGTAAGAACTGAAAATATATGCGTAAGAACGGAATATATGCGTAAGAACTGAATATATATGTGTAAGTACTGAATATATATGCTTAGTAACTGAATATATATGCGTAAGATCGGAATATATATGCCTAAGGACTGAATATATATGCGTAAAAACTGAATATATATGTGTAAGGACCGAATATATATGCGTAAGAGCTGAAAATATATGCGTAAGAACGGAATATATATGCGTAAGAACTGAATATATGCGTACGAACTGAATATATTTGCGTAAGAACGGACTATATATGTGTAAGAACTGAATATATATGTGTAAGAACTGAATATAAATGTGTAAGAACTGAATATATATGTGTAAGAACGGAATATATATGCGTAAGAACGGAATATATATGTGTAAGAACTGAATATATATGTGTAAAAACTGAATATATATGCGTAAGAACGGAATATATATGCGTAAGAACTAAATATATATGCGTAAAAACTGAATATATATGCTTAAGAACGCAATTTATATGCGTAAGAAAGGAATATATATGTGTAAGTACTGAATATATATGTGTAAGAACTGAATATATATGCGTAAGAAATGAATATATATGCGTAAGAACTGAATATATATGCGTAATAACTGAATATATATGCGTAAGAACTGAATAAATATGTGTAAGAACTGAATATATATGCGTAAGAACTGAATATATATGTGTAAGAACTGAATATATATGTGTAAGAACTGAATATATATGTGTAAGAACTGAATATATATGCGTAAGATCTGAATATATATGCATAGGAACTGAATATATATGCGTAAGAACGGAATATATATGCGTAAGAATCGAATATATATGTGTAAGAACGGAATATATATGTGTAAGAACTGAATATATATGGGTAAGAACGGAATATATATGCGTAAGAACTGAATATATGATTACGAACTGAATATATTTGCGTAAGAACTGAATATATGCGTAAGAACGGAATATATATGCGTAAGAACGGAATATATATGCTTAAGAACTGAATATATATGCGTAAGGAAGGAATATATATGTGTAACAACTGAATACATATGTGTAAGAACTGAATATATATGCGTAAGAACTGAATATATATGAGTAAGAACCGAATGTATATGCGTAAGAGCTGAATATATATGCGTAAGAACTGAATATATGCGTACGAACTGAATATATGCGTAAAAACTGAATATATATGCGTAAGAACTGAATATATATGCGTAGGAACGGAATATATGCGTAAGAACGGAATATATATGTGTAAGTACTGAATATATATGCTTAATAACTGAATATATATGCGTAAGAGCTGAATATATATGCGTAAGAACTGAATATATGCGTACGAACTGAATATATGCGTAAAAACTGAATATATATGCGTAAGAACTGAATATATATGCGTAGGAACGGAATATATGCGTAAGAACGGAATATATATGTGTAACAACTGAATATATATGTGTAAGAACTGAATATATATGTGTAAGAACTGAATATATATGGGCAAGAACGGAATATATAGGCGTAGAAACCGAATATATATGCGTGAGAACTGAATATATATGCGTAAGAACTGAATATATGCGTACGAACTGAATATATTTGCGTAAGAACTGAATATATGCGTAAGAACTGAATATATATGCGTAAGAACTGAATATATACGCGTAAGAACTGAAAATATATGCGTAAGAACGGAATATATGCGTAAGAACGGAATATATATGTGTAAGTACTGAATATATATGCTTAGTAACTGAATATATATGCGTAAGATCGGAATATATATGCCTAAGGACTGAATATATATGCGTAAAAACTGAATATATATGCGTAAGAACCGAATATATATGCGTAAGAGCTGAAAATATATGCGTAAGAACGGAATATATATGCGTAAGAACTGAATATATGCGTACGAACTGAATATATTTGCGTAAGAACGGACTATATATGTGTAAGAACTGAATATATATGTGTAAGAACTGAATATAAATGTGTAAGAACTGAATATATATGTGTAAGAACGGAATATATATGCGTAAGAACGGAATATATATGTGTAAGAACTGAATATATATGTGTAAAAACTGAATATATATGCGTAAGAACGGAATATATATGCGTAAGAACTAAATATATATGCGTAAAAACTGAATATATATGCTTAAGAACGCAATTTATATGCGTAAGAAAGGAATATATATGTGTAAGTACTGAATATATATGTGTAAGAACTGAATATATATGCGTAAGAAATGAAAATATATATGCGTAAGAACTGAATATATATGCGTAATAACTGAATATATATGCGTAAGAACTGAATAAATATGCGTAAGAACTGAATATATATGCGTAAGAACTGAATATATATGTGTAAGAACTGAATATATATGTGTAAGAACTCAATATATATGTGTAAGAACTGAATATATATGCGTAAGATCTGAATATATATGCATAGGAACTGAATATATATGCGTAAGAACGGAATATATATGCGTAAGAATCGAATATATATGTGTAAGAACTGAATATATATGTGTAAGAACTGAATATATATGGGTAAGAACGGAATATATATGCGTAAGAACTGAATATATGGGTACGAACTGAATATATTTGCGTAAGAACTGAATATATGCGTAAGAACGGAATATATATGCGTAAGAACGGAATATATATGCGTAAGAACTGAATATATATGCGTAAGGAAGGAATATATATGTGTAACAACTGAATACATATGTGTAAGAACTGAATATATATGCGTAAGAACTGAATATATATGAGTAAGAACCGAATGTATATGCGTAAGAGCTGAATATATATACGTAAGAACTGAATATATGCGTACGAACTGAATATATGCGTAAAAACTGAATATATATGCGTAAGAACTGAATATATATGCGTAGGAACGGAATATATGCGTAAGAACGGAATATATATGTGTAAGTACTGAATATATATGCTTAATAACTGAATATATATGCGTAAGAACGGAATATATATGCGTAAGAACTGAATATATATGCGTAAAAACTGAATATATATGCGTAAGAATCGAATATATATGTGAAAGAACTGAATATATATGTGTAAGAACGGAATATATATGCGTAAGAACTGAATATATATGCGTAAGAACGGAATATATATGCGTAAGAACCGAATATATATGCGTAAGAACTGAATATATATGCGTATAAACGGAATATATATGCGTAAGAACGGAATATAAATGTGTAAGAACTGAATATATATGTGTAAGAACTGAATATGCGTATGAACTGAATATATATGCGTAAGAACGATATATATATGTGTAAGAACTGAATATATATGTGTAAGAACTGAATATATATGTTTAAGAACTGAATATATATTCGTAAGAACTGAATATATATGCCTAGGAACTGAATATATATGCGTAAGAACTGAATATATATGCGTAAGAACTGAATATATGAGTAAGAAATGAATATATATGCGTAAGAACGGAATATATATATGTAACAACTGAATATATATGTGTAAGAACTGAATATATATGTGTAAGAACTGAATATATATGGGTAAGATCGGAATATATATGCGTAGAAACCGAATATATATGCGTAAGAACTGAATATATATGCGTAAGAACTGAATATATGCGTACGAACTGAATATATTTGCGTAAGAACTGAATATAAGGGTAAGAACTGAATATATATGCGTAAGAACGGAATATATATGCGTAAGAACTGAATATATATGCGTAAGAACTGAATATATATGCGTAAGAACGGAATATATATGCGTAAGAACGGAATATAAATGTGTAAGAACTGAATATATATGTGTAAGAACTGAATATATATGCGTAAGAACGGAATATATATGCCTAAGAACGGAATATATATGTGTAAGAACTGAATATATATGTGTCAGAACTGAATATATATGCTTTATAACTGAATATATATGCGTAAGAACGGAATATATATGCGTAAGAACTGAATAATTATGTATGCGTAAAAACTGAATATATATGTGTAAGAACAGAATATATACGCGTAAGAACTGAATATATATGGGTAAGAACGGAATATATATGCGTAAGAACTAAATATATATGCGTAAAAACTGAATATATATGCTTAAGAACCGAATTTATATGCGTAAGAACTGAATATATATGTGTAAGAACTGAATATATATGTGTAAGTACTGAATATATATGCATAAGAACTGAATATATATGCGTAAGAACTGAATATATATATGCGTAAGAACTGAATATATATGTAAGAACTGAATAGATATGCGTAAGAACTGAATATATATGCTTAAGAACGGAATATATATGCGTAAGAACTGAATATATATGCGTAAGAACTGAATATATGCGTGAAAACTGAATATATATGCGTAAGAACGGAATATATATGCGTAAGAACTGAATATATGTGCGTAAGAACTGAATATATATGCGTAAGAAATGAATATATGAGTCAGAAATGAATATATATGCGTAAGAACGGAATATATATGTGTAACAACTGAATATATATGTGTAAGAACTGAATATATATGTGTAAGAACTGAATATATATGGGTAAGAACGGAATATATATGCGTAGAAACTGAATATATATGCTTAAGAACTGAATATATATGCGTAAGAACTGAATATATGCGAACGAACTGAATATATTTGCCTAAGAACTGAATATATGCGTAAGAACTGAATATATATGCTTAAGAACGGAATATATATGCGTAAGAACTAAATATATGCATAAGAACGGAATATATATGCGTAAGAACGGAATATATATGTGTAAGAACTGAATATATATGCGTAAGAACTGAATATATATGCGTAAGAACCGAATATATATGCGTAAGAGCTGAATATATATGCGTAAGAACGGAATATATATGTGTAAGAACTGAATATATTCGTACGAACTGAATATATTTGCGTAAGAATGGAATATATATCTGTAAGAACTGAATATATATGTGTAAGAACTGAATATATATGTGTAAGAACTGAATATATATGCGTACGAACTGAATATATATGCGTAAGAACTGAATATATATGCGTAAGAACTTAATATATATGCGTAAGAATGGAATATATATGTGTAAGAACTGAATATATATGCTTAAGAACTGAATATATATGCGTAAGAACGGAATATATATGCGTAAGAACTGAATATATATGTGTAAGAACTGAATATGTATGCGTAAGAACGGAATATATATGTGTAAGTACTGAATATATATGCGTAAGAACGGAATATATATGCGTAAGAACTGAATATATATGCGTAAGAACGGAATATATATGTGTAAGAACTGAATATATATATGTAAGAAGTGAATATATATGTATAAGAACTGAATATATATGTGTAAGTAACTGAATACATATGCGTAAGAACTGAATATATATGCGTAAGAACTGAATATATATGCGTAACAACTGAATATATATGAGTAAGAACTGAATTTATATGCGTAAGAACTGAAAATATATGCGTAAGAACTGAATATATATGCATAAGAACTGAATATATATGCGTAAGAACGGAATGTATATGTGTAAGAACTGAATATATATGCGTAAGAACTGAATATTTGCGTAAGGACTGAATATATATGCGTAAGAACTGAATATATATGTGTAAGAACTGAATATATATGCTTAAGAACTGAATATATATGCGTAAGAACCGAATATATATGGGTAAGAACTGAATATATATGCGTAAGAACGGAATATATATGCGTAAGAACCGAATATATATGCGTAAGAACCGAATATATATGCGTAAGAACGGAATATATATACGTAAGAACGGAATATATATGCGTAGGAACGGAATAAAAATGTGTAAGAACTGAATATATATGCGTAAGAACTGAATATATATGCGTAAGAACTGAAAATATATGCGTAAGAACGGAATATATATGCGTAAGAACTGAATATATATGTGTAAGAACTGAATATATATGCGTAAGAACTGAATATATATGCCTAGGAACTGAATATATATGCGTAAGAACAGAATATATATGCGTAAGAACTGAATATATGAGTAAGAAATGAATATATATGCGTAAGAACGGAATATATATGTGTAACAACTGAATATATATGTGTAAGAACTGAATATATATGTGTAAGAACTGAATATATATGGGTAAGAACGGAATATATATGCGTTGACACTGAATATATATGCGTAAGAACTGAATATATATGCGTAAGAACGGAATATATATGCGTAAGAACTGAATATATATGTGTAAAAACTGAATATATATGTGTAAGAACTGAATATATATGTGTAAGAACTGAATATATATGCGTAAGAACTGAATATATATGCCTAGGAACTGAATATATATGCGTAAGAACAGAATATATATGCGTAAGAACCGAATATATGAGTAAGAAATGAATATATATGCGTAAGAACGGAATATATATGTGTAACAACTGAATATATATGTGTAAGAACTGAATATATATGTGTAAGAACTGAATATATATGGGTAAGAACGGAATATATATGCGTAGACACTGAATATATATGCGTAAGAACTGAATATATATGCGTAAGAACGGAATATATATGCGTAAGAACTGAATATATATGTGTAAAAACTGAATATATATGTGTAAGAACTGAATATATATGTGTAAGAACTGAATATATATGCGTAAGAACTGAATATATATGCCTAGGAACTGAATATATATGCGTAAGAACAGAATATATATGCGTAAGAACTGAATATATGAGTAAGAAATGAATAAATATGCGTAAGAACGGAATATATATGTGTAACAACTGAATATATATGTGTAAGAACTGAATATATATGTGTAAGAACTGAATATATATGGGTAAGAACGGAATATATATGCGTAGACACTGAATATATATGCGTAAGAACTGAATATATGCGTACGAACTGAATATATTTGCGTAAGAACTGAATATATGCGTAAGAACGGAATATATATGCGTAAGAACGGAATATATATGTGTAAGAACGGAATATATTTGCTTAAGAACTGAATATATATGCGTAAGAACGGAATATATATGCGTAAGAACGGAATATATATGCGTAAGAACTGAATATATGCGTACGAACTGAATATATATAAGTAAAAACTGAATATATATGCTAAAGAACTGAATATATATGCGTAGGAACGGAATATATGCGTAAGAACGGAATATATATGCGTAAGAACAGAATATATATTTGTAAGAACTGAATATATATGTGTAAGAACTGAATATATATGTGTAAGAACTGAATATATATGCGTAACAACAGAATATATATGCGTAGGAACTCAATATATATGCGTAAGAACTGAATATATATGCGTAAGAACTGAATATATGCGTAAGAAATGAATATATATGCGTACAAACGGAATATATATGTGTAAAAACTGAATATATATGTGTAAGAACTGAATATATATGCGTAAGAACTGAATATATGCGTACGAACTGAATATATTTGCGTAAGAAAGGAATATATATGTGTAAGAACTGAATATATATGTGTAAGAACTGAATATATATGTGTAAGAACTGAATATATATGCGTAAGAACTGAATATATATGCGTAAGAATTGTATATATATGCGTAAGAACGGAATATATATGCGTAAAAACTGAATATATATGCGTAAGAACTGAATATATATGCGTAAGAACGGAATATATGCGTAAGAACTGAATATATATGTGTAAGTACTGAATATATATGCTTAAAAACTGAATATATATGCGTAAGAACGGAATATATATGCGTAAGAACTGAATATATACGCGTAAAAACTGAATATATATGCGAAAGAACCGAATATATATGCGTTAGAGCTGAATATATATGCGTAAGAACGGAATATATATGCGTTAGAACTGAATATATGCGTACGAACTGAATATATTTGCGTAAGAACGGAATATATATCTGTAAGAACTGAATATATATGTGTAAGAACTGAATATATATGTGTAAGAACTGAATATATATGCGTACGAACTGAATATATATGAGTAAGAACGGAATATATATGTGTAAGAACTGAATATATATGTGTAAGAACTGAATATATATGTGTAAGAACTGAATATATATGCGTAAGAACTGAATATATATGCCTAGGAACTGAATATATATGCGTAAGAACTCAATATATGATTAAGAAATGAATATATATGCGTAACAACTGAATATATATGTGTAAGAACTGAATATATATGGGTAAGAAGGGAATATATATGCGTAGAAACTGAATATATATGCGTAAGAACTGAATATATAGGCGTAAGAACTGAATATATACGTACGAACTGAATATATTTGCGTAAGAACTGAATATATGCGTAAGAACGGAATATATATGCTTAATAACGGAATATATATGTGTAAGAACGGAATATATATGAGTAAGAACTGAATATATAGGCGTAAGAACTGAATATATAGGCGTAAGAACTGAAAATATATGTGTAAGAACTGAATATATATGCGTAAGAACTGAATATATATGCGTAAGAACGGAATATATATGCGCAAGAACAGAATATATATTTGTAAGAACTGAATATATATGTGTAAGAACTGAATATATATGTGTGAGAACTGAATATATATGCGTAAGAACTGAATATATTTGCGTAAGAACGGAATATATATCTGTAAGAACTGAATATATATGTGTAAGAACTGAATATATATGTGTACGAACTGAATATATATGCGTAAGAACTGAATATATATGCGTAAGAACGGAATATATATCTTTAAGAACTGAATATATATTTGTAAGAACTGAATATATATGTGTAAGAACTGAATGCATATGCGTACGAACTGAATATATATGCGTAAGAACTGAATATATATGCGTAAGAACTTAATATATATGCGTAAGAACGGAATATATATGCGTAAGAACGGAATATATATGCGTAAGAACTGAATATATGCGTACGAACTGAATATATATAAGTAAAAACTGAATATATATGCGTAAGAACTGAATATATATGCGTAGGAACGGAATATATGCGTAAGAACGGAATATATATGCGTAAGAACTGAATATATATGCGAAAGAACTGAATATATATGCGTAAGAACTGAATATATATGCGTAAGAACTGAATATATATGCGTAAGAACGGAATATATATGCGTAAGAACAGAATATATATTTGTAAGAACTGAATATATATGTGTAGGAACTGAATATATATGTGTAAGAACTGAATATATATGCGTAAGAACAGAATATATATGCGTAGGAACTGAATATATATGCGTAAGAACTGAATATATATGCGTAAGAACTGAATATATGCGTAAGAAATGAATATATATGCGTACAAACGGAATATATATGTGTAAAAACTGAATATATATGTGTAAGAACTGAATATATATGCGTAAGAACTGAATATATGCGTACGAACTGGATATATTTGCGTAAGAAAGGAATATATATGTGTAAGAACTGAAAATATATGTGTAAGAACTGAATATATATGTGTAAGAACTGAATATATATGCGTAAGAACTGAATATATATGCGTAAGAACTGAATATATATGCGTAAGAACTGAATATATATGCGTAAAAACTGAATATATATGCGTAAGAACTGAATATATATGCGTAAGAACGGAATATATGCGTAAGAACTGAATATATATGTGTAAGTACTGAATATATATGCTTAAAAACTGAATATATATGCGTAATAACGGAATATATATGCGTAAGAACTGAATATATACGCGTAAAAACTGAATATATATGCGTAAGAGCCGAATATATATGCGTTAGAGCTGAATATATATGCGTAAGAACGGAATATATATGCGTTAGAACTGAATATATGCGTACAAACTGAATATATTTGCGTAAGAACGGAATATATATCTGTAAGAACTGAATATATATGTGTAAGAACTGAATATATATGTGTAAGAACTGAATATATATGCGTACGAACTGAATATATATGCGTAAGAACGGAATATATATGTGTAAGAACTGAATATATATGTGCAAGAACTGAATATATATGTGTAAGAAGTGAATATATATGCGTAAGAACTGAATATATATACCTAGGAACTGAATATATATGCGTAAGAACAGAATATATATGCGTAAGAACTGAATATATGATTAAGAAATGAATATATATGCGTAAGAACGGAATATATATGTGTAACAACTGAATATATATGTGTAAGAACTGAATATATATGTGTAAGAACTGAATATATATGGGTAAGAAGGGAATATATATGCGTAGAAACTGAATATATATGCGTAAGAACTGAATATATAGGCGTAAGAACTGATTATATACGTACGAACTGAATATATTTGCGTAAGAACTGAATATATGCGTAAGAACGGAATATATATGCTTAATAACGGAATATATATGTGTAAGAACGGAATATATATGCGTAAGAACTGAATATATAGGCGTAAGAACTGAATATATAGGCGTAAGAACTGAATATATATGTGTAAGAACTGAATATATATGCGTAAGAACGGAATATATATGCGTAAGAACGGAATATATATGCGTAAGAACAGAATATATATTTGTAAGAACTGAATATATATGTGTAAGAACTGAATATATATGTGTGAGAACTGAATATATATGCGTAAGAACTGAATATATATGCGTAGGAACTGAATATATATGCGTAAGAACTGAATATATATGCGTAAGAACTGAATATATGCGTAAGAAATGAATATATATGCGTAAAAACGGAATATATATGTGTAAGAACTGAATATATATGTGTAAGAACTGAATATATATGCGTAAGAACTGAATGTATGCGTACGAACTGAATATATTTGCGTAAGAAAGGAATATATATGTGTAAGAACTGAATATATATGTGTAAGAACTGAATATATATGTGTAAGAACTGAATATATATGTGTAAGAACTGAATATATCTGTAAGAACTGAATATATATGCGTACGAACTGAATATATATGCATAAGAACTGAATATATATGCGTCAGAACGGAATATATATCTGTAAGAACTGAATATATATGTGTAAGAACTGAATATATATGCGTACGAACTGAATATATATGCATAAGAACTGAATATATATGCGTAAGAACGGAATATATATGTGTAAGAACTGAATATATATGCGTAAGAACTGAATATGGATGCGTAAGAACGGAATATATATGTGTAAGTACTGAATATATATGTGTAAGAACTGAATATTTATGCGTAAGAACGGAATATATATGCGTAAGAACGGAATATATATGCGTAAGAACTGAATATATGCGTACGAACTGAAAATATATGTGTAAGAACTGAATATATATGTGTAAGAACTGAATATATATGCGTAAGAACTGAATATATATGCGTAGGAACTGAATATATATGCGTAAGAACTGAATATATATGCGTAAGAACTGAATATATGCGTAAGAAATGAATATATATGCGTACAGACGGAATATATATGTGTAAGAACTGAATATATATGTGTAAGAACTGAATATATATGCGTAAGAACTGAATATATGCGTACGAACTGAATATATTTGCGTAAGAAAGGAATATATATGTGTAAGAACTGAATATATATGTGTAAGAACTGAATATATATGTGTAAGAACTGAATATATATGCGTAAGAACTGAATATATATGCGTAAGAACGGAATATATATGCGTAAAAACTGAATATATATGCGTAAGAACTGAATATATATGTGTAAGAACGGAATATATGCGTAAGAACTGAATATATATGTGAAAGTACTGAATATATATGCTTAATAACTGAATATATATGCGTAAGAACGGAATATATATGCGTAAGAACTGAATATATACGCGTAAAAACTGAATATATATGCGTAAGAACCGAATAAATATGCGTTAGAGCTGAATATATATGCGTAAGAACTTAATATATATGTGTAAGAACTGAATATATATGTGTAAGAACTGAATATATATGTGTAAGAACTGAATATATATGCGTAAGAACTGAATATATATGCCTAGGAACTGAATATATATGCGTAAGAACAGAATATATATGCGTAAGAACTGAATATATGATTAAGAAATGAATATATATGCGTAAGAAGGGAATATATATGTGTAATAACTGAATATATATGTGTAAGAACTGAATATATATGTGTAAGAACTGAATATATATGGGTAAGAAGGGAATATATATGGGTAGAAACTGAATATATATGCGTAAGAACTGAATATATAGGCGTAAGAACTGAATATATGCGTACGAACTGAATATATTTGCGTAAGAACTGAATATATGCATAAGAACGGAATATATATGCTTAATAACGGAATATATATGCGTAAGAACTGAATATATGCGTAAGAACGGAATATATATGCGTAAGAACGGAATATATATGTGTAAGAACGGAATATATATGCGTAAGAACTGAATATATAGGCGTAAGAACTGAATATATATGCGTAAGAACTGAATATATATGCGTAAGAACTGAATATATATGCGTAAGAACGGAATATATATGCGTAAGAACAGAATATATATTTGTAAGAACTGAATATATATGTGTAAGAACTGAATATATATGTGTGAGAACTGAATATATATGCGTAAGAACTGAATATATATGCGTAGGAACTGAATATATATGCGTAAGGACTGAATATATATGCGTAAGAACTGAATATATGCGTAAGAAATGAATATATATGCGTAAAAACGGAATATATATGTGTAAGAACTGAATATATATGCGTAAGAACTGTATGTAATGCGTACGAACTGAATATATTTGCGTAAAAAAGGAATATATATGTGTAAGAACTGAATATATATGTGTAAGAACTGAATATATATGTGTAAGAACTGAATATATATGCGTAAGAACTGAATATATATGAGTAAGAACTGAATATATATGCGTAAGAACGGAATATATATGCGTAAAAAACAGAATATTATATGCGTAAGAACTGAATATATATGCGTAAGAACGGAATATATGCGTAAGAACTGAATATATATGTGTAAGGTCTGAATATATATGCTTAATAAACTGAATATATATGCGTAAGAACGGAATATATATGCGTAAGAACTGAATATGTACGCGTAAAAACTGAATATATATGCGTAGAACGGAATATATATGCGTTAGAACTGAATATGATATGCGGTACGAACTGAATATATTTGCGTAAGAACGGAATATATATCTGTAAGAACTGAATATATATGTGTAAAGAACTGAATATATATGTGTAAGAACTGAATATATATTGCGTACGACTGAATGTATATGCGTAAGAACTGAATATATATGTGTAAGAACTAAATATATATGTGTAAGAACTGAATATAATATGTGTAAGAACTGAATATATATGCGTAAGAACTGAATTATATATGCCTAGGAACTGAAGATAATAATGCGTAAGAACAGAATATATATGCGTAAGAACTGAATATTATGATTAAGAAATGAATATATATGCGTAAGAACGGAATATATATGTGTAACAACTGAATATATATGTGTAAGAACTGAATATATAATGGTAAGAACGGAATATATATGCGTAGAAACTGAATATATATGCGCCAAGAACTGAATATATAGGCGTAAGAACTGAATATATGCGTACGAACGGAATATATTTGCGTAAGAACTGCAATATATGCGTAAGAACGGAATATATATGCTTAATAACGAGAAATATATATGCGTAAGAACTGAATATATGCGTAAGAACGGAATATATATGCGTAAGAACGGAATATATATGTGTAAGAACGGAATATATATGCGTAAGAACTGAATATATATGCGTAAGAACCGAATATATATGCGTAAGAGCTGAATATATATGCGTAAGAACGGAATATATATGTGTAAGAACTGAATATATGCGTACGAACTGAATATATTTTGCGTAAGAACGGAATATATATCTGTAAGAACTTGAATATATATGTGTAAGAACTGAATATATATGTGTAAAGAACTGAATTATATGTGTACGAACTGAATATATATGCGTAAGAACTGAATATATATGCGTAAGAACGGAATATATATCTGTAAGAACTGAATATATATTGTAAGAACTGAATATATATGTGTAAGAACTGAAATGCATAGCGTACGAACTGAATATATATAGCGTAAGAACTGAATATATATGCGTAAGAACTTAATATATATGCCTAAGAACTGAATATATATGTGTTAAGAACTGAATATCTATGCTTAAGAACTGAATATGTATGCGTAAGAACGGAATATATATGTGTTAGTACTGAATATATATGTGTAAGAACTGAATATATATGCGCAAGACGGAATATATATGCGTAAGACCGGAATATATATGCGTAAGAACTGAATATATGCATACGAACTGAATATATATGAGTAAAAACTGAATATATATGCGTAAGAACTGGAAACCTGTGGCAGATGTATTCGTCGGGAAGACACCATGACTTCCTCATGGGAACTACATTTCAGGTCGTAAACGGACAACAACCCGTTGACCTATGTGCTAACAACGGCCCAAGCTTGATGCCACAGGACACCGCTGGATATCAGCATTAAGCAACTTCCAGTTCACTATCATTTATCGCCCTGGAAAGCTTAATGTTGATGCTGATAGTCTGTCAAGACAACCAGAATTGATCTTTTCCTGATCAGGTTAAAGCAATCCTGCCATGCAGTTAAAGCATCACTACCCTTGGGTGCACTGTGTTTCGGAAGTTGTAGGACCTCTCAACGCGGCCGGTGAGGAAATTGTAACATCGGAACCTTTTAACCAGATAGACTGGCAGCAGGAAACAGAGAAAAGATGCAACCATAGCCAGAGTATTAGACCACCTTGGATGCGGTTCTCGGCCAAGGGAGGAAGACCTCAGGAGAGAAACACGCACTGTACAGAAGTTCCTTCGGGAATGAGAATCGCCTTAACGTAGAGGATGACATTCTGTACAGAACCGCCTCCTTTGATGGTCAACAGACAAGACAGTTAGTCATCCCAGAGGACTTACAGGAGTATTGCCCTAAAAGGCATCCATGATGATGTTGGACATCAAGGAAAGGAGAAGTCTCTGTGGTTGGCTAGACAACGCTTTTATTGGCCTGGCTTGGAAGACGATGTTAACAGGAAAGTGGAAACCTGTGGCAGATGTATTCGTCGGAAGACACCAGTTAGGCGTGGTAGCAGAACTACACCCTATAATGACTACAAGACCAATGGAATGGTCTGCATGGACTTTCTTAGTCTGGAGAGGTCAAAAGGAGGCTTTGAGCATATTCTGGTCATCACAGATCACTTCACTCGGTATGCTCAAGCTATTCCTTGTCGCAACCAGACGGCCCAGACGACTGCCAGAGCCTTGTATGACAATTTTTTCCGATACTACAGTTTTCCGGAGACACTACACAGTGACCAGGGACGGAATTTTGTCGGGAACGTCATCAAGGAGCTGTGCAAGATCGCCCAGATTAAGAAAACCAGAACTACACCATACCACCCCATGGGTAATGGATCAGCGGAACGGTTCAACCAGACCTTGTTGAAAATGCTCGGGACCTTGGAAGAGGACCAAAAACAGGATTGGAATCCTACGTAGCGCCAATGGTCCAGGCATACAACGCAACGAAGAGTGATGCAACTGGTTATTCGCCCCACTATCTCATGTTCGGGTGGCATCCTCGTCTCTCAGTAGATGCCTACTTAGGTACTTCAGTAGATGCTGAAGAAGCTGCATCAGAACCACAGACGTATGGCAAGAAGCTGCGAGACAGTTTGCAGGTTGCGTATGGTGTTGCTGCAAAGGAAGCCAGCAAGAACGCTGCTCAGAACAAGGAGCGATATGATCGTAATGTAAGGAATAGCAAGCTTGAGGATGGTGACAGAGTCCTGGTGAGGAAAGTCGGTCTGCAAGGGAAGCAGAAGTTGGCAGACAAATGGGACAGGGATCCATATTTGGTACTCGCGATGCCAAATAGGGATATCCCTGTATACAGAGTGAAACGCGAGGATGGACAGGGTCCAATACGGGTGCTACATAGAAATATGCTGCTACCGTTTACCTCTATTCCCTCTGAGGTCCCATGCCAGATACCAAACCGTAAGGTTGTGTCTAGAAGTAAACCCACCAGAGCCAATCCTCGGAGTACCGACACAGAAAGTTCAAGCTCAGATTCTGAACCCGAGCAACATATTGAGCATGGTACTAGACAGAAGAAAAATCCTGTACGAACTGGACCAGATACCACCTCTCTAAGCGAACGCCATGAAAGTAGCACCCTTGAAGATGCAAACCTTCAATTGGATGAGAGCAACTTTAATGCGAGTCGTGACAGCGTGTGGGATATAGATCCAGATTCACTAGGTCGACCAGCTAGACCACTGGAAGTTCAACCAGAGGATCTGCCGGTGCAGCAACCGGAGCCAGTACAACTGGAACATCCACCGGAACGTCCACCGGAACGTCCACCAGAACGTCCACCGCAAGATCACCCAGATGGTACACTGGTACAGCAACAAGAGCCACCGAGACGGTCAACCAGAGAACGGCAACCACCAAACCGACTGGGACAGTGGGTTGTGCAGCAGACAGCCACAACACCGAAACAAGAAATTTATTATGTATAATGTTAATTTTTACCATTTTTCAGTGTATGATGTTAGTATTTGTCGCGACATGTAATGTCGTGAAGATATGATGTACTTGACATGTGTATTTTAGCGAGATCAATCTCATTTCCCTTTGAGGTTGCTGTCACAAGTTAACCCATTATGATGTGTTGACGGGACGTAAAACCCCATTAATTGTTCTGTTTTCCATTTCGCAGATACGTATGGAGATGGATACATTTCAGATAATATTGGTTAACAATTTTAGAATTTATTTCAGCATAGTATATGGATGCTAATATGTTTGCTTTCAGACTTTGGAGATGGTCCATTTTTGCTGAATTAATATTATTTGCAAAGATAATAAATGTACCTGGTTAAGTCAGTTATGTTGAATATTTTCAGGTATGCTTATTTGTGTTTATTTTATAACTTTTAATTAAATGTCTTATTTACAGCGCTGGCATCTGGTTAATAAATGTCAGGAGCCATTTCACTGAGCCGGGAAGTATGTAGCCGTGCCTTTAATAGTGGTTTAAGGGAGACAACTGCTATAGTTCTCTGTAGTATGTTTACTCATATTTATGTCCCTTATTCCACAGGTAGATAGCTGGCTATGTTCACAGTACTGAGTGATAACTGTAAAAGTGTCACGGTTATGGATATCTAACAGGTAGATTGATGTTGCATTGTCTGGCCGGTTAGCTCAGTCGGTAGAGCATCGGAACGGTAGTCCGAAGGTCCCGGGTTCGAGCCCCGGTCTGGCTGCACATTTTTCTAGTCCTGTGACATTTGGCGCCCCACGTTGGGCGCCATTTGTAACCATGGTCTTATGGGGGTAAATTCAACAACTCCAATCCATGATTTAGGGTTCTTTATATACGGGTAATATAAAGCCTGCAATATATACAAACATCACATATATGGAACGGAATATATGCGTAAGAACGGAATATATATGCGTAAGAACTCAATATATATGCGTAAGAACTGAATATATATGCGTAAGAACGGAATATATATGCGTAAGAACAGAATATATATTTGTAAGAACTGAATATATATGTGTAAGAACTGAATATATATGTGTAAGAACTGAATATATATGCGTAAGAACTGAATATATATGCGTAGGAACTGAATATATATACGTAAGAACTGAATATATATGCGTAAGAACTGAATATATGCGTAAGAAATGAATATATATGCGTAAAAACGGAATATATATGTGTAAGAACTGAATATATATGTGTAAGAACTGAATATATATGCGTAAGAACTGAATATATGCGTACGAACTGAATATATTTGCGTAAGAAAGGAATATATATGTGTAAGAACTGAATATATATGTGTAAGAACTGAATATATATGTGTAAGAACTGAATATATATGCGTAAGAACTGAATATATATGCGTAAGAACTTAATATATATGCATAAGAACGGAATATATATGTGTAAGTACTGAATATATATGCGTAAGAACTGAATATGTATGCGTAAGAACGGAATATATATGCGTAAGAACGGAATATATATGCGTAAGAACTGAATATATATGCGTAAGAACGGAATATATATGCGTAAGAACTGAATATATATGCGTAGGAACTGAATATATATGCGTAAGAACTGAATATATATGCGTAAGAACGGAATATATATGCGTAAGAACTGAATATATATGCGTAAGAACGGAATATATATGCGTAAGAACTGAATATATATGCGTAGGAACTGAATATATATGCGTAAGAACTGAATATATATGCGTAAGAACTGAATATATATGCGTAAGAACGGAATATATATGTATTACAACTGAATATATATGTTTAAGAACTGAATATATATTTGTAAGAACTGAATATATATGGGTTAGAACGGAATATATATGCGTAGTAACTGAATATATATGAGTAAGAACTGAATATATATGCGTAAGAACTGAATATATATGTGTAAGAACTGAATATATATGGGTAAGAACGGAATATATATGCGTAGAAACTGAATATATATGCGTAAGAACTGAATATATATGCGTAAGAACTGAATAAATGCGTACGAACTGAATATATTTGCGTAAAAACTGAATATATGCGTAAGAACGGAATATATATGTGTAAGAACTGAATATATATGCTTAAGAACTGAATATATATGCGTGATAACGGAATATATATGCGTAAGAACTGAATATATATGCGTAAGAACTGAATATGTATGCGTAAGAACGGAATATATATGTGTAAGTACTGAATATATATGTGTAAGAACTGAATATATATGCGTAAGAACGGAATATATATGCGTAAGAACGGAATATATATGCGTAAGAACTGAATATATATGCGTAAGAACTGGATATATATGCGTAAGAACTGAATATATATGCGTAAGAACTGGATATATATGCGTAAGAACTGGATATATATGTGTAAGAACTGAATATATATGTGTAAGAACTGAATATATATGAGTAAGATCTGAATATATATGCGTAAGAACTGAATATATATGAGTAAGAACTGAATATATATGCGTAAGAACTGGATATATATGCGTAAGAACGGAATATATATGTGTAAGAACTTAATATATATGTGTCAGAACTGAATATATATGTGTCAGAACTGAATATATATGTGCAAGAACTGAATATATATGTGTAAGTAACTGAATACATATGCGTAAGAACTGAATATATATGCGTAAGAACTGAATATATATGCGTAAGAACGGAATATATATGCGTAAGAACGGAATATATATGTGTAAGAACTGAATATATATGTGTAAGAACTGAATAAATATGTGTAAGAACTGAATATATATGCGTAAGAACTGAATATATATGCGTAAGAACGGAATATATATGCGTAAAAACTGAATATATATGCGTAAGAACGGAATATATATGCGTAAGAACGGAATATATGTGTAAGAACGGAATATATATTCGTAAAAACTGAATATATATGCGTAAGAACTGAATATATATGTGTAAGAACGTAATATATGCGTAAGAACGGAATATATATGTGTAAGTACTGAATATATATGCTTAATAACTGAATATATATGCGTAAGAACGGAATATATATGGGTAAGAACGGAATATATATGCGTAAAAACTGAATATATATGCGTAAGAACCGAAGATATATGCGTAAGAGCTGAATATATATGCATATGAACGGAATATATATGCGTAAGAACGGAATATATGCGTACGAACTGAATATATTTGCGTAAGAACGGAATATATATCTGTAAGAACTGAATATATATGCTTAAGAACTGAATATGTATGCGTAAGAACGGAATATATATGTGTAAGTACTGAATATATATGTGTAAGAACTGAATATATATGCGTAAGAACGGAATATATATGCGTAAGAACTGAATATATATGCGTAAGAACTAAATATATATGCGTAAGAACTGAATATATATGCGTAAGAACTGAAAATATATGCGTAAGAACTGAATATATATGCGTTAGAACGGAATATATATGCGTAAGAACAGAATATATATGTGTAAGAACTGAATATATATGTGTCAGAACTGAATATATATGTGTAAGAACTGAATATATATGCGTAAGAACTGAATATATATGCGTAGGAACTGAATATATATGCTTAAGAACTGAATATATATGCGTAAGAACTGAATATATGGGTAAGAAATGAATATATATGCGTAAAAAACGGAATATATATGTGTAAGAACTGAATATATATGTGTAAGAACTGAATATGTATGCGTAAGAACTGAATATATGCGTACGAACTGAATATATTTGCGTAAGAAAGGAATATATATGTGTAAGAACTGAATATATATGTGTAAGAACTGAATATATATGTGTAAGAACTGAATATATATGCGTAAGAACGGAATATATATGTGTAAGAACTGAATATATATGTGTAAGAACTGAATATATATGTGTAAGAACTGAATATATATGTGTAAGAACGGAATATATATGCGTAAGAATTGAATATATATGCGTAGGAACTGAATATATATGCGTAAGAACTGAATATATATGCGTAGGAACTGAATATATATGCGTAAGAACGGAATATATATGTGTAACAACTGAAGATATATGTGTAAGAACTGAATATATATGGGTAAGAACTGAATATATATGGGTAAGAACGGAATATATATGCGTAGAAACTGAATATATATGCGTAAGAACTGAATATATATGCGTAAGAACTGAATATATGCGTACGAACTGAATATATTTGCGTAAAAACTGAATATATGCGTAAGAACGGAATATATATGTGTAAGAACTGAATATATATGCTTAAGAACTGAATATATATGCGTAAGAACGGAATATATATGCGTAAGAACTGAATATATATGCGTAAGAACTGAATATATAAGCGTAAGAACGGAATATATATGTGTAACAACTGAATATATATGTGTAAGAACTGAATATATATGTGTAAGAACTGAATATATATGGGTAAGAACGGAATATATATGCGTAGAAACTGAATATATATGCGTAAGAACTGAATATATATGCGTAAGAACTGAATATATGCGTACGAACTGAATATATTTGCGTAAAAACTGAATATATGCGTAAGAACGGAATATATATGTGTAAGAACTGAATATATATGCTTAAGAACTGAATATATATGCGTAAGAATGGAATATATATGAGTAAGAACTGAATATATATGCGTAAGAACTGAATATGTATGCGTAAGAACGGAATATATATGTGTAAGTACTGAATATATATGTGTAAGAACTGAATATATATGCGTAAGAGCGGCATATATATGCGTAAGAACGGAATATATATGCGTAAGAACTGAATATATATGCGTAAGAACTGAATATATATGCGTAAGAACTGGATATATATGCGTAAGAACTGAATATATATGCGTAAGAACTGAATATATATGCGTAAGAACTGGATATATTTGCGTAAGAACTGGATATATATGTGTAAGAACTGAATATATATGTGTAAGAACTGAATATATATGTGTAAGAACTGAATATATATGCGTAAGAACTGAATATATATGAGTAAGAACTGAATTTATATGCGTAAGAACGGAATATATATGTGTAAGTACTGAATATATATGCTTAATAACTGAATATATATGCGTAAGAACGGAATATATATGCGTAAGAACTGAATATATATGCGTAAAAACTGAATATATATGCGTAAGAACCGAATATATATGCGTTAGAGCTGAATATATATGCGTAAGAACGGAATATATATGCGAAAGAACTGAATATATGCCTACGAACTGAATATATTTGAGTAAGAACGGAATATATATCTGTAAGTACACAATATATATGTGTAAGAACTGAATATATATGTGTAAGAACTGAATATATATGCGTACGAACTGAATATATATGCGTAAGAACTGAATATATATGCGTAAGAACTTAATATATATGCGTAAGAACGGAATATATATGTGTAAGAACTGAATATATATGCGTAAGAACTGAATATGTATGCGTAAGAACGGAATATATGTGTGTAAGTAGTGAATATATATGTGTAAGAACTGAATATATATGCGTAAGAATTGAATATATATGCGTTGGAACTGAATATATATGCGTAAGAACTGAATATATATGCGTAGGAACTGAATATATATGTGTAAGATCGGAATATATATGTGTAACAACTGAATATATATGTGTAAGAACTGAATATATATGGGTAAGAACTGAATATATATGCGTAGGAACTGAATATATATGCGTAAGAACGGAATATATATGTGTAACAACTGAAGATATATGTGTAAGAACTGAATATATATGGGTAAGAACTGAATATATATGGGTAAGAACGGAATATATATGCGTAGAAACTGAATATATATGCGTAAGAACTGAATATATATGCGTAAGAACTGAATATATGCGTACGAACTGAATATATTTGCGTAAAAACTGAATATATGCGTAAGAACGGAATATATATGTGTAAGAACTGAATATATATGCTTAAGAACTGAATATATATGCGTAAGAACGGAATATATATGCGTAAGAACTGAATATATATGCGTAAGAACTGAATATATAAGCGTAAGAACGGAATATATATGTGTAACAACTGAATATATATGTGTAAGAACTGAATATATATGTGTAAGAACTGAATATATATGGGTAAGAACGGAATATATATGCGTAGAAACTGAATATATATGCGTAAGAACTGAATATATATGCGTAAGAACTGAATATATGCGTACGAACTGAATATATTTGCGTAAAAACTGAATATATGCGTAAGAACGGAATATATATGTGTAAGAACTGAATATATATGCTTAAGAACTGAATATATATGCGTAAGAATGGAATATATATGAGTAAGAACTGAATATATATGCGTAAGAACTGAATATGTATGCGTAAGAACGGAATATATATGTGTAAGTACTGAATATATATGTGTAAGAACTGAATATATATGCGTAAGAGCGGCATATATATGCGTAAGAACGGAATATATATGCGTAAGAACTGAATATATATGCGTAAGAACAGAATATATATGCGTAAGAACTGGATATATATGCGTAAGAACTGAATATATATGCGTAAGAACTGAATATATATGCGTAAGAACTGGATATATATGCGTAAGAACTGGATATATATGTGTAAGAACTGAATATATTTGCGTAAGAAAGGAATATATATGTGTAAGAACTGAATATATATGTGTAAGAACTGAATATATATGTGTAAGAACTGAATATATATGCGTAAGAACGGAATATATATGTGTAAGAACTGAATATATATGTGTAAGAACTGAATATATATGTGTAAGAACTGAATATATATGTGTAAGAACGGAATATATATGCGTAAGAATTGAATATATATGCGTAGGAACTGAATATATATGCGTAAGAACTGAATATATATGCGTAGGAACTGAATATATATGCGTAAGAACGGAATATATATGTGTAACAACTGAAGATATATGTGTAAGAACTGAATATATATGGGTAAGAACTGAATATATATGGGTAAGAACGGAATATATATGCGTAGAAACTGAATATATATGCGTAAGAACTGAATATATATGCGTAAGAACTGAATATATGCGTACGAACTGAATATATTTGCGTAAAAACTGAATATATGCGTAAGAACGGAATATATATGTGTAAGAACTGAATATATATGCTTAAGAACTGAATATATATGCGTAAGAACGGAATATATATGCGTAAGAACTGAATATATATGCGTAAGAACTGAATATATAAGCGTAAGAACGGAATATATATGTGTAACAACTGAATATATATGTGTAAGAACTGAATATATATGTGTAAGAACTGAATATATATGGGTAAGAACGGAATATATATGCGTAGAAACTGAATATATATGCGTAAGAACTGAATATATTTGCGTAAGAAAGGAATATATATGTGTAAGAACTGAATATATATGTGTAAGAACTGAATATATATGTGTAAGAACTGAATATATATGCGTAAGAACGGAATATATATGTGTAAGAACTGAATATATATGTGTAAGAACTGAATATATATGTGTAAGAACTGAATATATATGTGTAAGAACGGAATATATATGCGTAAGAATTGAATATATATGCGTAGGAACTGAATATATATGCGTAAGAACTGAATATATATGCGTAGGAACTGAATATATATGCGTAAGAACGGAATATATATGTGTAACAACTGAAGATATATGTGTAAGAACTGAATATATATGGGTAAGAACTGAATATATATGGGTAAGAACGGAATATATATGCGTAGAAACTGAATATATATGCGTAAGAACTGAATATATATGCGTAAGAACTGAATATATGCGTACGAACTGAATATATTTGCGTAAAAACTGAATATATGCGTAAGAACGGAATATATATGTGTAAGAACTGAATATATATGCTTAAGAACTGAATATATATGCGTAAGAACGGAATATATATGCGTAAGAACTGAATATATATGCGTAAGAACTGAATATATAAGCGTAAGAACGGAATATATATGTGTAACAACTGAATATATATGTGTAAGAACTGAATATATATGTGTAAGAACTGAATATATATGGGTAAGAACGGAATATATATGCGTAGAAACTGAATATATATGCGTAAGAACTGAATATATATGCGTAAGAACTGAATATATGCGTACGAACTGAATATATTTGCGTAAAAACTGAATATATGCGTAAGAACGGAATATATATGTGTAAGAACTGAATATATATGCTTAAGAACTGAATATATATGCGTAAGAATGGAATATATATGAGTAAGAACTGAATATATATGCGTAAGAACTGAATATGTATGCGTAAGAACGGAATATATATGTGTAAGTACTGAATATATATGTGTAAGAACTGAATATATATGCGTAAGAGCGGCATATATATGCGTAAGAACGGAATATATATGCGTAAGAACTGAATATATATGCGTAAGAACTGAATATATATGCGTAAGAACTGGATATATATGCGTAAGAACTGAATATATATGCGTAAGAACTGAATATATATGCGTAAGAAC
>JAWPHD010021653.1:0-27588 GCA_037043455.1 Cyrtodaria siliqua
AGCCTAATTATCGATCTTTATCGGCTTGCCTTAGGCGAGATGAGAATATCAACCGCCATGTTTGCTCGTTAGGCAATCACGTGATTAGATCATGTGGGGAATCATGTGCGCATTCTATTTAAGTAAACCAATCAAAGCTGTCGTATTTTTTCGTTTGATGAATAATTAAAAATCGTACTACAAAACACTGCGCAAGGGCGGGGTTATGATTATGATTGACAACGAGATACCTTGAAAAATCTCCCACAATAAACAGTGTATATAAATTATATTATTGACATCGGCATAGTTGTAAAGAATCTTTAATAAGCAAAACTTTGATTGTGTGTTTTATTGAGGCTAATTATGAAATAAAGAAATGTGTTTGGTATAAAGAGAGTTTGTTTGTGATTGTTTTATTGACGAGAGAAATCAGCGGAAATGTATTGTATTCTACGATTAGACATAGAAATCAATAACGTATGTTACTCAATGCGTGTATGAATGAAAACTAAGTTTGTGGTAATTATCGTATAATTAGTATTTTTCAATAAAGATGAAACGAAGGTGGGGCAGGGGGGGAGGGGGAGAGGGGTGGGGTGTATAAAGTTATACGATTTCAGTTTGTATTTTCAAGACAGATAGGATTTTTGGCACTGTTCACTTTGAAGTTTGTAAGGCCGTGGGAAAATAATAATAATAACAAAATGATAATAATCATACATGCTTTATTAGTATTATGCATTATTTTAGTTATTATAACAGAAATAATATCAATACAAATAATTAAATTAATAAAGTAACATGCAATTGGTTAAGAATTGGTTAACATTTAATCGTCCGTCTCATGTCGACCGACCTCAGGTCTCCCTGTTTTGAAAAACGTTTGACTGGAGGGAAAAGTCACTTCTCCTGACTTCTCCCTATTTTTGGAGTCTGGCTTGACCCCTGGTGATAAACCAACAATACGTGTCATTTCCTCATGACAAGAGGTATGTACTTTATAGCTAAGAAAAATCAAGTGCGCCCAGTATTACTTAAGCCATACAGTAAAATAGAGGAAATCCTACCATAAAAAAGGATTTGCCTCGGTTAAATTTAAGAGCTAGCTACAGGCTTGCATATCATAATCTCTGAGTGGGGCCGGTGTAGGTTTTGTTAAGCATCCGATAATAACATCCTATTATATTTTTTGTATTTCATTTTCCAGGTATTTTGAGTACAAACCGCCGCTTCTGGAAAACTTCAGGTAAATTTCATTCTATTGGGTATCTGCATTATCAAGGTTTGTTTTATGATATCAAGCAATGCTCCCAATACTGCATTCTATCAAGCAATGGTCCCAATACTGCATTTTATCAAGCAATGGTCCCAATACTGCATTTTATCAAGCAATGGTCCCAATACTGCACTTTATCAAGCAATGGTCCCAATACTGCATTTTATCAAGCAATGGTCCTAATACTGCACTTTATCAAGCAATGGTCCCAATACTGCATTTTATCAAGCAATGGTCCAATACTGCACTTTATCAAGCAATGGTCCCAATACTGCATTTTATCAAGCAATGGTCCCAATACTGCATTTTATCAAGCAATGGTCCCAATACTGCATTTTATCAAGCAATGGTCACAATACTGCATTCTATCAAGCAATGGTCCCAATACTGCATTTTATCAAGCAATGGTCACAATACTGCATTTTATCGTGAAATAAAAGTGTTAATTCATAATGTGAAATAGTGTTATTTTCACTGCCGGAACTTTTAAATGTAAAAAACAACTTGGACATGTTCTATCTAAGAAAATAAGCTATTGTTTTTGAAAAGTCGTTCATATATTTAGGAATTGTTGTGGTTTGTTGTTGTTTACATCCTATTCTACATTCAGGCAGACCTTACTTCTTACTGTTTGTGGTCTTACTTTATAAACTGCCTGTATGTAATGTTTATTCTGGTTAAGGTGTTGCATTATTTGTAAAATGAACATGTTACAGCCGTGAAGTAGCCGTTGTAACGTCATGATAACAACATTAAAGTGACAGTTGCGCATCATAGGATACAAAATAAATAGAATCTTACATTCGTGACCGTGTATATTGTTTCACTTTACTAAACTTGTTGGATAACAATATAGGTTGCTCAGTAGAGCCTTGTAGCCTATCATTTCATCCAAATATTTGTGCATATTAATTATGAGGTCAAGTTTAGATAAAATACTTGCCAGTAACCTGACTTGAGGTCAAGTTTAGATAAAATACTTGCCAGTAACCTGACTTGAGGTCAAGTTTAGATAAAATACTTGCCAGTAACCTGACTTGAGGTCAAGTTTAGATAAAATACTTGCCAGTAACCTGACTTGAGGTCAAGTTTAGATAAAATACTTGCCAGTAACCTGACTTGAGGTCTAGTTTAGAAAAACATGTTTTAGAGGACCTGGTATAATATGAATATAAAAAAAGAGTCGGTAATACACATTCACTCACGTATGATCCTCCATCTCATCAAATTATGAGTTATTTCACCCTTTCCCAAGTTTTTCAGAAATATCAGTAATGATACTTGTTTACGTATAAATATATCCTACATCCCCTTTAAAACTTGGCCATAAATTGACATCTAAATTGCCTACAGTCCCTTTAAGAGTCTGAAAGATGATGCATTTTACTGAGACAATATACATATTTATTACAACAGCTTTTGGTCTATCGGGCTTCTTTGCTGCTCAGGTATTGATATCCGTTGAAACAATGCGAAGACTGGAAAGAGATGTGCCAAATGGAACTTTTGCCAATATCTCCAAAGTGAGGCACATGAACAAGGAGGACCGTGAGGAACACGTAAAAAGGTTACACCAGTAGCCATGTTAAACATGGCTGTCAGGGGCCATCTTTGTTTACATAGAGTTATCTAGTAAAAACTTGTAGCGACTACTCCTCTTAACTACTTGACGGATTTTCATGAAACTTTACAGGAATGTTGCTCCTGATGTCTAATTTATCCTAGCAAAATTTCAGGTCGGCCGAAATTCAAGATGGCCGCCATGGCTAAAAATAGATTTTCAAAATACAAGTTTGTAGCGACTACTTCTTGAAAACTCTTAAGTGACATTGATATGGACTTTTTCTAAAATGATCAGATGATTAGTATGACATGATGTTGATCCTTGTCAAAAATTATTTTGATTTGATGTTAAACATGGCCGCCAGCAGCCATCTTTGTTTACATAGAGTTATATAATGAAAACTTGTAGCGACTACTCCTCTGAAACTACTTGATGGATTTTCATGAAACTTCACAGGAATGCTGATCTAGCTATCAAAAACCTATCAGTAGAGCTTCAAGGTCATTGACCTCTTGTTAATTTCAAAATACTTTATACCTCATTACAACTTTTATGGTTTCACCTCAGTGGCAACAATAACAGTTTAAAATTTGAATGTCACAGGCTGGTGCAAGAATGCAAAGAACAAGAAGGAAAACATCCAGTACAAGGATTCTCCGAAGAAGCAGAAGTTCCAGGTAATACAAAGGAAAATGATTATAATACTAAAAACATTCCGGGCCGTCTCAATGATATACTTAGATGAAATATGACAGGTTTACATACGTAAACAAACATTTATAAAAGATAAACTAAACCACCAAATAACGACAAAATTACACTACAAAACCATTAAATCCAAAATCTGTCCAGGTGTTCAGGTCATATAATAATGTATATGTACCGATTAAAAGTATACTATTTTTTATGGATTCTTGAAATAACCTTGATTCAATGCTCCGGTTTTGGGGTTTGGCCCGGCTGGGTAAAAATGTTTATATTGTACCGATAGAGATTAGATTCTGAAAATATGTAAGTTATATACATACCTCATTGTCAGTAAGTTAAAAGAAAAGGTGTACGTATGTTGTAAAATTTGGCTGTTGTTGGTGGAATAGCTACTTTACTGTTGTAAATAGTTCTGATGAATAATGAAATGAACGCAGAAGACAGGGCAAGCACATGACCCACAACTCTATCTTAACCCTTAACCCTTAAAGGGACAATGTCCGTAACTTTTAGCTTATAAAACACACACTAATTATGTTCGCAAACATTACACACTAAACATTATTCAATATTTACTAATTAAAAGCAAGATTGTTTGACGGAATTTAATCGCGGTACAGAAAAAAGAATAACCGGTTCGGGCGTTTGAACTCGCAGCCCTTAACTAAAACTACACTCGCGGTAATAATAGTGAGCGTGAGCGTAAAGCAGGACATCGCTCCTACCTGAGCTAACCGGGCTATACATATTTCGCAATACATACTAGGGTCAAAACCTAATGCACTAATGGAAGTCACATGATCGCAGAAAAGGTAAATATGGTGGGTCCCACTTTATTTACAAATAATAATTAAAAGCTTCTTTTTTTCAAACTCACGAATGTATTATTACAGACTTCTTAGGGTCAATGCTCATGTTTTCATGTATACATTTCACTGAATATAATTCAGACGGTTATTTGGTTATGCTCAATATCTGCTTAGTTACGGACAGTGTCCCTTTAACACGGTAAGCACGACTATATTAGCCGTTACGTCCATTGTAATCCCATATCATCCTGCAAGTAATGGTTTACAACATCCAGCTGCTTATCAGTCATTTCCCCAAAACACCCCTTTGTCACATAAATGGAATGGTCTTAATTCAAAGAAAGAACAGTCCATTATATATATCAGGGCTCCAAGAATAGGATAGCCCGACGCCTGGGGCTACTCCAATCTGGATCCGGGCTACTTTCACTTTCAAAAATGGTTGCCTGTCGGGCTAGTCTAAAAAAGCTCGGGGCTAGTCTAAAAAATCTCGGAACAATCAAACTTTTCAATACACACCAGTATACTTGCCAATTCTTCCTATAATACAACATATACCCGCGGGCTTCTTAACCAGGGACCGTTAACCAGCTGACGGTCACTAATTAATCGTGTGATACTCAATTGTCGCTAATCCTTGTTTATTCCGACTTTTGATCAGAATCCCCGAGGCGCATAATCATCAGTGTGCAGTAGGACAGTCGCGAGTATTCAATTTTGATTGGTAGGTGGGTAATTACCTCATGCGGTTATTTTTAAGTACTGGATTTGATTGGCCAAATAATAATTGTCAGTGTAGCTTCCCTGGAGATGGGTGTCTAATTGTTTTGTAGTTTTAACGATTATCGGATTACAGTAGCAATCAAAAGCAATCGTTAATTGTTATAAAAGCGTTCCATTGTCCGACTTTACTATAAACCCAACCGACTGCTGTCTGCAAATGGGGAAACGCAGTCGCTGTTTGATGTCTTGCCGAAGCTGTTCGCAGTTTGTCGGGTGGGGTATTGAGACGTCGCCAATTACAAAGACAAATAATAATTACTCACATTTGTGCCAAACATCAGTCCTAAACAATGGCCTAATGAAATTTGAACAAAATAAAATACAAATACAATCATACTGTCATTGTCATGACATTTCAATCCGATTGGCAAAATATTAGTTTTTAGCTCGTCCTGAAAATGAAAGTAGAAAGAGGAAACTGGAAACTACATATGTATTATGAAATATTGGTTTTGTTATAAAAAGTTTATTATATACAATGGATAAATAAAAGAAAGAAAATAGAACCTTATTGTTTGATTCTAATCACATCATCATGTGTATTATTAATTTATTCTAAATAAAACAAAGTAAAAAAGCGAAGTATTAAATATCGCCATAAATTATGAATTGGCAACTATTCATTGGTAATAACCATTTTTTTGCGGGCAAGTTAAAAAAAATCAGGGCAAGTGACTTTTCAGTCAGGGCAAGTGGACTTTTGAAATCTACTTGCCCTGGGCTAGTCCCCAATTTTCATTTTCTTGGAGCCCTGTATATGTAGCGGGTTAAGGGTTAAGCAGAGTAAATACAGAATTATCCCTATCTGTACAATTAGATTTATTTTAATATAACATGTTTATCAGATAAACAGAATGTCATTCTCCTTCTTATTGGTAGGTTACCATGGTAACCGTCCGTGGTAACTGTACGTTTCTTGCTTTTGACCTTTTTCTAACGAAAATCACTCAATACATTTACATAAGTTCATTATTGTTGTACATTTTCCTTTTCAGTTAATATCTGCTGATATAACTTCATTCACACAAAGCATCCACTTCAGGGAGCATCCATCGGTTCTACCGATATTCTTCTTTCATATATTATGAGCACAGTTCAAAATCTGTGATTTATATTTTGATGGAAACAAAATGTTACTTATTGTTGTGGTGTTTTTGTAAACAACATTGCCACACATTGTTTTAAGTTTCAAGACCTTGAGTACAGTATAGTCAGGGTATCAATTTGCAGTACACTACACAACACTACACTAGCCTACAGTACAGTGCAGTACAGTACAGTACTGTACTAGTACACTACACTACACTACACTACACTACACTACACTACAGTCAGGGTACCAGTTTACAGTACACTACACTACCCTACAGTACAGTACAGTTAGGGTATCAATTTACAGTACACAACACTACCATACAGTACACTACACTACACCACACTACACTCAGGGTACTCGTTTACAGAACACTACACTACACTATACTACAGTCTGGGTACAGACCCAGTTGCGTTCAAGTACCCCAAATAAATGCAGAACGAACGGAAAATTAACGCAGAATAATGTTGATAAAAACAGCCGGTATGTTTTAATACAGTGTCAAGTATGTTCATTTTTTGTTGAAACTAACATAAACCCGGAAGAAAACAGAATAATCATCAATGTGCACCACAAAATATGTCAACAAAAGGACCACTTCTTCAATATGATCACATAAACATTAGTCGACTCGTGATAAAAATCGCATGACTGGATATCATGCGTAATTTATTCAAAAGAGATGTTGCGATTGGCTGAACGAACGCAAATGCTTTTTCTCCTTTTGTGCATTTAAACGCACGTTCCGTGCATTTAAATGAACGCATATTTTCGTTTATAAATGCTGAATGCATTCAAAAACGCAAATAATTTGCATTTTAATATATGCATTCATAAAAATGAAATGCAAACGGAATGCAAACGGAGCGTAAACGGAACTCAAACGAAATGCAAACGAGAATGCATTTTTGGGGTACTTGAACGCAACTGGGTCTATACCAGTTTACACTACACTACACTACAGTACAGTCAGGGTACCAGTTTACACTACACTACAGTACAGTACAGTCAGGGTACCAGTTTACACTACACTACACTACAGTACAGTCAGGGTACCAGTTTACACTACACTACACTACAGTACAGTCAGGGTACCAGTTTACACTACACTACACTACAGTACAGTCAGGGTACCAGTTTACACTACACTACACTACAGTACAGTCAGGGTACCAGTTTACACTACACTACACTACAGTACAGTCAGGGTACCAGTTTACACTACACTACACTACAGTACAGTCAGGGTACCAGTTTACACTACACTACACTACAGTACAGTCAGGGTACCAGTTTACACTACACTACACTACAGTACAGTCAGGGTACCAGTTTACACTACACTACACTACAGTACAGTCTGGGTACCAGTTTACACTACACTACACTACAGTACAGTCAGGGTACCAGTTTACACTACACTACACTACAGTACAGTCTGGGTACCAGTTTACAAATGAAAATATTCATTTGGTTTGACTTGAATTTTGCAAACGGTTGTCAAATTGGTAATTTTGTAGCATTGGTTCCCTTGTTTTAAGTATGATATTAGAAATTTAAATTGCAGAAAGGCAATAGACAGTATATATAACCATGTATAACATATGCACTGATGCATGCAGATGGGTGCACGTGTCGCAGATGGATGCACGTGTCCATGCAGATGGGTGCACATGTCCATGCAGATGGGTGCACGTGTCCGTGCAGATGAGGTCATATGTCCATGCAGATGAGTACTTGTCCTTGCAGATTGGTGCACGTGTCCATGCAGATGAGGTCACGTGTGCATGCAAATAAGGTCACGTGTCCATGCAGATGAGTGTACTTGTCCATGCAGATGAGTGTACTTGTCCTTGCAGATAAGTGCACTTGTCCATGCAGATGAGGTCACATGTCCATGCAGATGAGTGTACTTGTCCATGCAGATGAGTGTACTTGTCCTTGCAGATGGGTGCACGTGTCCATGCAGATGAGGTCACGTGTCCATGCAGATGAGGTCATGTGTACATACAGATGGGTGTACTTGTCCATGCAAATGAGTGTACTGTCCTTGCAGATGGGTTCACGTGTCCATGCAGATGAGGTCACGTGTACTTGCAGATGAGTGAACTTGTCCATGCAGATGAGGTTACGCGTCCATGCAGATGAGGTCACATGTCCATGCAGATGTGTGTACTTGTCCTCACAGATGGGTGGATGTGTCCATGCAGATGAGGTCACGTGTCCATGCAGATGAGGTCACGTGTCCATGCAGATGAGGTCACTTGTACATGCAGATGAGTGTAAGTGTCCATGCAGATGAGTATGTGTCCTTGCAGATGGGTGCACGTGTCCATGCGGATGAGGTCACGTGTCCATGCAGATGAGGTCATGTTTCCATGCATATGAGTGTACTTGTCCATGCAGATGAGTGTACTTGTCAATGCAGATGGATGCACGTGTCCATGCAGATGAGGTTGCTTGTCCATGCAGATGAGTGTACTTGTCCATGCAGATGAGTGTACTTGTCCATGCAGATGGATGCACGTGTCCATGCAGATGAGGTCGCATGTCCATGCAGATGAGGTCACATGTCCATGCATATGAGTGTACTTGTCCAACCGGATGAGGTACTTGTCCATGGGGATGAGTGCAAGGGAAAATATATTCAGGAATTTCAAACTGTTGAGTAGAATATTTTAATCACTTAAAACAAACTATTTCTGTTTCCATAGAAACCAAATCATCTCAATCTTCCGATGGAGGCGGTGAGCCAAGAAAGTTATCGTCATACACGGAACTGCGAGAACAGTCAAGAAGAGAACAGCCGAGAAGAGAACAGCATCCTCAACAAAGCCACTTGCCAGATCGTCCGCCTCTTACTAGTTCAGATAGAGTTATACAGCCACCTGTAGAAGAACCTAAATTGTTCTCCGACGAGTCAGAAACATCTGGTCCAAGATCAAGAGGTATTCATTTTAAACGCATAAAACTGGCTTTTAAAGGGACACACGGCAATCTTAGTATTTATGAAGCATTGAGATAAGCACCTCGATTTATTTATCCAGTATCATTTTGACTTAAAATCCGCTTGCATATATTTGAATACCATTTTAAGTTTTCAAATTTTCTTCCTTGTTCTACGATAGGTTTAAGTATATTATTGGTGAAATATAATCAACATTTAGTAATATGCAAAAACTATTTGCTTTATACTATTCTTATAATTAATATTAATGATGGAACAAATGCAGTTTATGTAGAAAAACTAACTGGATGCTGCAAGTTTTTAAAAAATCAAGATTGCCATGTGTCCCTTTAAAGGAAGGGACACACAACAATCTTGAAGTGTTTATCAAGCATCGAAATTAGCATCTCTTGTATCATTTTGACTTTAAAACTGCTTGCATATAATTAAATAACATTTTTAGTTTCCTTTTTTTTTCCGTTTTAGTCTACTATAGGTTTAAGTATATTATTGGTGCAATATAAACAACAGTTAATAATATGCAAAAACTTTTTGCTTTAAACTTGTCTTACAATTAATATTAATGATCGAACAAATGCCAGGTATGTAGAAAAACTAACGAGACGTGCGTCCCTTTAAGGTTTGTCACCTGATGTGCAGTCCACGGAAATTGTATTTAAAGTTAGAACATAATAAATTTGTTTGTTTGTATGGTGTTCTACGTCATTTTTAACACATATAAGGTTATATATGACGGTCAGTTTTTAGCTCTACTGATCAGAGATCAGCAGAGCTTATGCCGTGGTGCGGCGTCCGTCGTCCGTCTGTCCGTCTGTCTGTCCATCTGTCTGTAAACTTTTTTTTGTAGCGACCTCCTCTGAAACTACTGAATGGATTTTCATGAAACTTTACAGAAATGTTGCCCATGAAGTCTAGTTGATCCTAGCAAAAATTCATGTTGATGTGAAATCCAAGATGGCCGCCAGATCTAAAAATAGGTTTTTAAAAAACAAGTTTGTAGCGACTTCTTCATGAAAACTATAAGTGATATTGATATGGGACTTCTTCTAAAATGATCAGCATGACATGATGTTGGTCCTTGTCGAAAATCGTTTTGATTCGACGTTAAACATGGCTGCCAGCGGCCATCTTTGTTTACATAGAGTTATATAATGAAAACTTGTAGCGACTACTCCTCTGAAACTACTTGACGGATTTTCATGAAACTTCACAGGAATGTTGCTCTTGATGTCTAATTGATCCTAGCAAAATTTCAGGTCTGCCGGAAATTCAAGATGGCCGCCACGGTTAAAAAAAAATTCTTCAAAATACAAGTTTGTAGCGACTACTTCTTGAAAACTATAAGTGATATTGATATGGGACTTTTTCTAAAATGATCAACATGACATGATGTTGGTCCTTGTCAAAAATCGTTTTGATTCAACGTTAAAAATGGCTGCCAGCGGCCATCTTTGTTTACATACAGTTATATAGTAAAAACTTGTAGCGACTACTCCTTTGAAACTACTTTACAGATTTTCATGAAACTTTACAGGAATGTTGCTCTTAATGTCTAATTGATCCTAGCAAAATTTCAGATCGGCCAGAAATTTAAGATGGCCGCCACAGCTAAAAATAGATTTTTAAAAAAGAAGTTTGTAGCGACTACGTCTTGAAAACTATAAGTGATATTGATATGGGACTTTTTGTAAAATGATCAGCATGACATGATGGTTATCAGAGTCAAACATTTTTTTGATTCGACGTTAAACATGGCTTCCAGTGGCCATCTTTGTTTACATAGAGTTATATGATGAAAACTTGTAGCGACTACTCCTCTGAAACTACTTGACGGATTTTCATGAAACTTCACAGGAATGTTGCTCTTGATGTCTAATTGATCCTAGCAAAATTTCAGGTCGCCCGGAAATTCAAGATGGCTGCCATGGCTAAAAATAGATTTTCAAAATACAAGTTTGTAGCGACTACTACTTGAAGACTATAAGTGATATTGATATTGGACTTTTTGTAAAATGATCAGCATGACATGATGTTGGTCCTCGTCAAAAATTGTTTTGATTTAACGTTAAACATGGCTGCCAGCGGCCATCTTTGTTTACATAGAGTTATATAGTAAAAACTTGTAGCGACTAATACTTTGAAACTACTTGGCAGATTTTCATGAAACTTTACAGGAATGTTGCTCTTAATGTTTAATTGATCCTAGCAAAATTTCAGATCGGCCAGAAATTCAAGATGGCCGCCATAGCTAAAATTAGATTTTTTAAAAAAGAAGTTTGTAGCGACTACGTCTTGAAAACTATAAGTGATATTGATATGGGACTTTTTGTAAAATGATCAGCATGACATGATGGTTATCAAAGTCAAACATTATTTTGATTCGATGTTAAACATGGCTGTCAGCGGCCATCTTTGTTTACATAGAGTTATATAATGAAAACTTGTAGCGACTATTCCTGTGAAACTACTTGACGGATTTTCATGAAACTTCACAGGAATGTTGCTCTTGATGTCTAATTGATCCTAGCAAAATTTCAGGTCGGCCGGAAATTCAAGATGGCCGCCACGGCTAAAAATAAATTTTCAAAAAAAAAGTCTGTAGCGACTACTTCCTGAAATCAATATCAATCAGTAGAGCTACAAGGTCATTGACCTCTTGTTTGGTAGTGGAGGCAGACAGCCCAATTTCCTGGGTGGAACCAGTACTATACACCTCCTTCCATCCGTAAGAATCAACACTGCCTCACAAGTCATAATAAGTCTGAATATTTTAACATTAAACTTCTAATCTGAAATGCCACACCTGTTCTAGTCCATGCTTGTAAACTAAATAGAAATTATCAAAAAGATAACGACCACACAGAGTCATAGTCAAGGACAATCCCGTCCCTAGTGGTCCATGTAACCAGTAGAGTGCCAGCTGTCCTCATGCGCTCTATCCATGTTCAGCCATAAACCTCTCTGAATGTTCTAGGTCCACCATTTTACAACTACATCTACAAATACATGGTATTAGTGTATTTCTTTATAAGGGCTTTTCTATTAAAACATACATCGGACCCAAGGAAGGCACCCATAGATACACATTTGTGTTAAAAGAACCAAATTTTGGGGAAAAAACGTTCCCACATAGACGTTCATTAAAGTAGCTATCCTGCCATTAACAGATTTCACAACAGATGTAAACCATTTCTAAACTTACTATTACGAGGTAAATATATATAACTGACATATTTTGAAAATCCAAACTTTATAGACACAACCAACATACAGTTCATTTTACGCATATTCAGTCACGAGTTATTGAAGAACCTGTGAAAACAACCTGTAATATTACTTGCCACATATATATTATTATATGACCTGAACACCTGGATAGAGTGTTGATAAATGTTTTTCAATGTAATTTTGCTATTATTTGGCTGGTTAGTTTCTTTAAATTACCTTCCTCAGGTCCTGGGTATATTACCTTCCTCAGGTCCTGGGTATATTACCTTCCTCAGGTCCTGGGTATATTACCTTCCTCAGGTCCTGGGTATATTACCTTCCTCAGGTCCCTGGTATATTACCTTCCTCAGGTCCTGGGTATATTACCTTCCTCAGGTCCTGGGTATATTACCTTCCTCAGGTCCTGGGTATATTACCTTCCTCAGGTCCTGGGTATATTACCTTCCTCAGGTCCTGGGTATATTACCTTCCTCAGATCCTGGGTGTATTACCTTCCTCAGGTCCTGGGTATATTACCTTCCTCAGGTCCTGGGTATATTACCTTCCTCAGGTCCTGGGTATATTACCTTCCTCAGGTCCTGGGTATATTACCTTCCTCAGGTCCTGGGTATATTACCTTCCTCAGGTCCTGGGTATATTACCTTCCTCAGGTCCTGGGTATATTACCTTCCTCAGGTCCTGGGTATCTTACCTTCCTCAGGTCCTGGGTATATTACCTTCCTCAGGTCCTGGGTATCTTACCTTCCTCAGGTCCTGGGTATATTACCTTCCTCAGGTCCCGGGTAAATTACCTTCCTCAGGTCCCGGGTATATTACCTTCCTCAGGTCCTGGGTATATTACCTTCCTCAGGTCCTGGGTATATTACCTTCCTCAGGTCCTGGGTATATTACCTTCCTCAGGTCCTGGGTATATTACCTTCCTCAGGTCCTGGGTATATTACCTTCCTCAGGTCCTGGGTATATTACCTTCCTCAGGTCCTGGGTATATTACCTTCCTCAGGTCCTGGGTATCTTACCTTCCTCAGGTCCTGGGTATATTACCTTCCTCAGGTCCTGGGTATCTTACCTTCCTCAGGTCCTGGGTATATTACCTCCCTCAGGTCCTGGGTATATTACCTTCCTCAGGTCCTGGGTATATTACCTTCCTCAGGTCCTTGGTATATTACCTTCCTCAGGTCCTGGGTATATTACCTCCCTCAGGTCCTGGGTATATTACCTTCCTCAGGTCCTGGGTATATTACCTTCCTCAGGTCCTGGGTATATTACCTTCCTCAGGTCCTGGGTGTATTACCTTCCTCAGGTCCTGGGTATCTTACCTTCCTCAGGTCCTGGGTATATTACCTTCCTCAGGTCCTGTGTATATTACCTTCCTCAGGTCCTGGGTATATTACCTTCCTCTGGTCCTGGGTAAATTACCTTCCTCAGGTCCTGGGTATATTACCTTCCTCAGGTCCTGGGTATATTACCTTCCTCAGGTCCTGGGTAAATTACCTTCCTCAGGTCCTGGGTATATTACCTTCCTCAGGTCCTGGGTATATTACCTTCCTCAGGTCCTGTGTATATTACCTTCCTCAGGTCCTGGGTATATTACCTTCCTCAGGTCCCGGGTATATTACCTTCCTCAGGTCCCGGGTATATTACCTTCCTCAGGTCCCGGGTATATTACCTTCCTCAGGTCCCGGGTATATTACCTTCCTCAGGTCCCGGGTATATTACCTTCCTCAGGTCCTGGGTATATTACCTTCCTCAGGTCCTGGGTAAATTACCTTCCTCAGGTCCTGGGTATATTACCTTCCTCAGGTCCTGGGTATATTACCTTCCTCAGGTCCTGGGTATATTACCTTCCTCAGGTCCTGGGTATCTTACCTTCCTCAGGTCCTGGGTATATTACCTTCCTCAGGTCCTGGGTATATAACCTTCCTCAGGTCCTGGGTATATTACCTTCCTCAGGTCCTGGGTATATTACCATCCTCAGGTCCTGGGTAAATTACCTTCCTCAGGTCCTGGGTATATTACCTTCCTCAGGTCCCGGGTATATTACCTTCCTCAGGTCCCGGGTATATTACCTTCCTCAGGTCCCGGGTATATTACCTTCCTCAGGTCCCGGGTATATTACCTTCCTCAGGTCCCGGGTATATTACCTTCCTCAGGTCCCGGGTATATTACCTTCCTCAGGTCCTGGGTAAATTACCTTCCTCAGGTCCTGGGTATATTACCTTCCTCAGGTCCTGGGTATATTACCTTCCTCAGGTCCTGGGTATATTACCTTCCTCAGGTCCTGGGTATCTTACCTTCCTCAGGTCCTGGGTATATAACCTTCCTCAGGTCCTGGGTATATTACCATTCCTCAGGTCCTGGGTAAATTACCTTCCTCAGGTCCTGGGTATATTACCTTCCTCAGGTCCTGGGTATATTACCTTCCTCAGGTCCTGGGTATATTGCCTTCCTCAGGTCCCGGGTATATTACCTTCCTCAGGTCCCGCGTATATTACCTTCCTCAGGTCCCGGGTATATTACCTTCCTCAGGTCCCGGGTATATTACCTTCCTCAGGTCCCGGGTATATTACCTTCCTCAGGTCCCGGGTATATTACCTTCCTCAGGTCCCGGGTATATTACCTTCCTCAGGTCCCGGGTATATTACCTTCCTCAGGTCCCGGGTATATTACCTTCCTCAGGTCCTGGGTATATTACCTTCCTCAGGTCCTGGGTATATTTTACTGGAATAGCCCTTGTATGACAACTACACAAACACAACTAAATTCCCTGGTTATTTACAGGTAGACGAAATCAGTACGGGGATGAGATCGAGTAACAATCTATGTAAAGTTGTCACTCAGAGAGGGAAACCAGCATATAGACGGGGATGAGATGAAATAACAATCTATGTAAAGTTGTCACTCAGAGAGGGGAACCAGCATGTAGACAGGGATGAGATGAAATAACAATCTATGTAAAGTTGTCACTCAGATGAAATAACAATCTATGTAAAGTTGTCGCTCATAGAGGGGAACCAGCATATAGAATGGGATGAGATGAAATAACAATCTATGTAAAGTTGTCATTCAGAGAGGGGAACCAGCATATAGACTGGGATGAGTTGAAATAACAATCTATGTAAAGTTGTCACTCAGATGAAATAACAATCTATGTAAAGTTGTTGCTCAGAGAGGGGAACCAGCATATAGACGGGGATGAGATCGAATAACAATCTATGTAAAGTTGTCACTCAGAGAGGGGAACCAGCATGTAGGCGGGGATGAGATCGAATAGCAATCTATGTAAAGTTGTCACTCAGAGAGGGGAACCAGCATGTAGACGGGATGAGATCGAATAACAATCTATGTAAAGTTGTCACTCAGAGAGGGGAACCAGCATGTAGACGGGGATGAGATTGAATAACAATCTATGTAAAGTTGTCACTCAGAGAGGGGAACCAGCATGTAGACTGGGATGAGATCGAATAACAATATATGTAAAGTTGTCACTCAGAGAGGGGAACCAGCATATAGACTGGGATGAGATGAAATAACAATGTAGTTAAAGTTGTCATTCACAGAGGGGAACCAGCATATAGACATTCGACATACATGGCATGGTGCCTCCTAGAATCTGATTTCAAACAGAAGACTTAGGACAAGACATCTTGTAGAATATGTGATATATTTTGTCTGTCATCTGTTTTCTATCCATAGGCTATTTTCAGTTTCACAAAAACAACATCTCTGAAACACTTGACCAATTTTAATGGTTCTTGAGAAGTGCCCTTTCATATTTCCGTTTTTTCCATCATGCAATACCTAGTGTATTATAAGGGTGTGCACAGTTGGTAGCGTACGCGCTTATCACCAATGCAACTAGGGTTTGATTCCTCGTCTCGCGTTATAAGAGTGTATGGAGGTCGCCGTCTCGGACGCGTGGGCTTCATACCATGCTAACATCCGCGCAATCCAGAGTGATTTGTTTAAGCTGTGTAGCTTCTTGTAGTCGATGTACAATATATTAATTCTATACTTTTTTAGTGGATTATAGGGTAACTTAAGTGCTCAAATAATTACTTTATTCAGCCTGTCTGCAACCATAATTGGGGGAGTTGTGTGGTTTAGTGAGGTTAATTTGGACACAGTGATTGAGGCCAAATAAAATTTAATGTGTGGTTCCGGTTTCCCGACCAACCCTGTTTTTTAAAATCTTAAAATTTAGTGCAAATAAACAAAAAATAAATCTGTTCTACACGATATAAAGAATACTGTATATATTTGAGTTTAATAGCTTATTTGGTCTTAAAAGTAGTGAGTAAAAAGGAAAAGAAAAAAAAGACAAAATATCCCCCGCCAACGAGCTCGCTGAAGGGTGGGTATACTGGTTTGAGCTTGTCTGTCCGTCCAGCGTCCGTATGTAGACCAAAATCTTGTGTGCTCAACTCCTCATTCATTTTAAGGTGGATTGTTTTTAGCTCTATTGGCCAAAAGCCAGGCGAGCTTTTGGGACCGCTTTTCGCCCATCGTCCTTCGGTCTGTCCGTCTGTTAGCAATTTTATAAAATCGACATCTCCTCTGAAACCGCTTGAAGAATTTTGATGAAACTTCATCACAATGTTACTTGGGAGGGCCCCTCTCAGATTTTTGTTTTTCATGGCTGCCAGTCATCCAAGATGGCCGCCATGGCTAAATCTAGGTCAAATTTAAGGAAATTTCACACATCTCCTCCAAAACCACTTATTCCATTCTTGTGAAATATCATATACATGTTCCTTGGGTTGGCCTCTATCAAGTTTTTGCTTTTCTTTATTGTCGAATAATCAAAATGGCCACCACGACGAGCCAAAGTTTACATAGAGTTATATAGGACAGGGTTAAAAATGACATCTCTGAAACCTCTTTAAGGATTTTGATGAAACTTAATCACCATGATATTTGGGATAGTCCCTCTCAGATTTGTGTTTTTCGCGGCCGCCAGTCATCCAAGAAGTCTGCCATGTCTAAAACTAGGTAAATTTTAAGGAAATTTCAAACGACATCTCCGACACCACATTCCATTCTTGTGAAAAATTAAACTAGCCTCTATCAAGTTTGTGTTTTTCGTTATCGTCGAATAATCAAAATGGCCGCCATGGCGATCCAAAGTTTACATAGTTATATAGGAAAAGGCTAAAAATGACATCTTCTCTGAAACCGCTTGAAGGATTTTGATGAAACTTAAATCACAATGATCTTTGGGATAGTCCCTCTGAGATTTGTGTTTTTTGCGGCTGCCAGTCAGTCATCCAAGATGGCCACCATGGCTAAAATTATGTCAAATTTAAGGAAATTTCAAACATCTCCGAAACCAATTATTCCATTCTTGTGAAATATCATAAACATGTCCCTTGGGTTAGCCTCTATCAAGTTTGTGTTTTTTCGTTTATATCGTCGAATGATCAAAATGGGCGCGACAGCGACCCAAAGTTTACATAGAGTTATATATAGGAAAACGTTAAAAATGACATTTTCTCTGAAACGCTTGAAGGATTTTGATGAAACTTTAAACACAATGATCTTTGGGTTAGTCCCCCTCAGATTTGTGTTTTTTGGCTCTCCAGTCATCCATGATGGCCACCATGGCTAAATTTAGGTCAAATTTAAGGACATTTATCAAACGACATATTACCACTTATTCCATTCTGGTTAAATATCATATACATGTTCCTGTTGTTGGCCTCTATCAAGCGTGTGTTTTTCGTCAAATATTAAAAATGGCCGCCACAATAACCCAAAGTTTACATAGAGTTATATATAGGAAACATGTTTCTTGGTTGGCCTCTATCATGTTTATGTTTTTGAATCACATCATACCAGTAGAGCGTCTACATGCCCACTTGGGCCTCTTATATTTGCCATGCTGATTAATCATGATATGGAGATATCAGCGAAGATTTTTGATTCGATCAGTTTTACAAGAGTTATGATCCTTTGATTTTTTAATCAATATATATTATACAGGGGCCAAACGCTTGTGTGTTTAACTCCTCATACATGTTTTGGTGGATTGTTTTAATATTGTGCAAGCTCACTATGTATGATGTGAAAATGTTAGCAAGAAAAAGGTATTTGATTTCATCATTTTTACTTCAGTTATGGCCCTTTGATTTTCTTACAATCTAGTGTGTCATACATATAATCTTGTATGTCTAACTCCTCATTCATTATTTGATGGATTGTTTTAATATTTGTCAAACTGATTACGTATGATGCAAAGAAGTTAGTGAGTAAAAGGATTTTTGATTCGATCAGTTTTACAATGGTTTTGGCCCTTTGATATTTTTAATCTGCAGATATTATATTGTGTGTGTAACTAATATATTATATTGGGTGTGTAACTAATATATTATATTGTGTGTGTAACTAATATATTATATTGGGTGTGTAACTAATATATTATATTGGGTGTGTAACTAATATATTATATTGGGTGTGTAACTAATATATTATATTGGGTGTGTAACTAATATATTATATTGGGTGTGTAACTAATATATTATATTGGGTGTGTAACTAATATATTATATTGGGTGTGTAACTAATATATTATATTGTGTGTGTAACTAATATATTATATTGGGTGTGTAACTCCTTGTACATTTTTAGGTGGAATATTTTAATATTGTACTTGCTGATTAAGTATGATGTGAAGATGTTAACGAAGAAAAAGATTGTTGATTTGATCATTTTTACCTGAGTTATGGCCCTTTGATTTTCTTACATATATTATATGTAGCATTTTATTTAATTAGATACAAGCAGGTTTAAATCAAAAGATACTGGATAAATAAATTGAGACTTGCCGAGTATCCAAGGTTGCCGAGTGTCCAAGGTTGCCAAGTGTCCCTTTAAAGGGAGTATGTCGAGCTTTTTGTACAAGTTTGTAAATTTTAAGTTTTCTAATTTGTGATAAACATGTTGTATCAATCAAAATATGGTGTTTACATCATGTTGCTCAGGTCAATGTTGCTCAGGAATTTACCATAAATGTTGAATGAAATCCAGCATAAATCATATACATTAACCCTGGTACATAGCCTGTGATGGTCCATAAATGTTGAATGAAATCTGGCATAAATCACCTAAATATAGCCTATGATCGATAGCCTGTGATGGCCCATATTAATGTGCATAATAAATAACGGGTCGAATATCTTGAACCTTACATGAATAATTAATAAAGTATACGTTGCTCCAGCATGTTGTTTTTGATTTATTATCCGTTTCAATCTGAGGGAAGTTATCTATTTTTTGACCAGTTAGTCAGTCCTTGTGTCCATTATCCAATAAGCATTGTCCAGTATAGTAATACCCAGTCCCGTTATGTTTTACTCACTTTAGAAACCTGTCACCCGTGACTAAACAACATCATTGCAATGCTTTGTTGAAATCGCCTGTTGACGTAGTCACATCTATTTATTGTGATAAATATATGATATATCTATGATATATTCTTTCGGTTCTCCTTTCAGCATCCATTCAGAAGGCTGTACCCCTTCCCCATGTATACAATCAAATAGTGTTGCCACGTTATATCTTGTCGGTACAATCAAACTCCACTGACTGAGCCAACTGGCGCCAAATGCCACAGGGCTAGAAAAATGTGCAGTCGGACCGGGGCTCGAACCCGGGACCCTTGGACTACCGTTCCCATGCTCTACCGACTGAGCTAACCATCCGGACAATGCAACAACAATCTACCTGTTAGATATCCATGAACCGCCACATACTGCTCCTACAGACTGAAATTCGTCCTCGAATGTTTATGAGTACAGAGAATCATTTCAAACGTTTCTCGGAGTTTACTCAGTCATGGTCCCCTGTTGGGCGCCATTCATTATTATGTTTAGGACCTGCGGAATGGTAAATATCATTATTTGTCAATTTAAAGCAGGAGTCCTAGACCCCGACGAGAGGCCTGATGTACCCACTATAACGTCATTCCCGTCAATAGTTTAAAAGTGTGTGTTTATGAATGTAAATATTGCCATGACAACTTTTTAACCAATCGGATCACATTGTAAACTGTACTTGTTAGTGTTGTGAAGAGGTTAAATTTGTGAAATAAACTTGTTAATTTTGTATTGGATTTATATGTTTTTTATTTACTTTACCAGCAAGGATTTGTTACTGTATATGTCAGAACTTACCATCATGAATAAATACTGGCTAATATAAATACTGGCTAATCTGAGCCACACTTGCAGTCTTGTCGAGATGTACTTCAACTTACACTCTTATGTGCATGGTATTTTGGTTTTATAAACAACTGAGTATTACCTGAGTTATGGCCCTTTGTTTTTTTAATTTTATTTAAAGGGGAATGTTGATCTGGAGGAAATACGAAGAGTCACCATGATGTGTGTGCATGTGCACGAAATTAGCCTTTAATTATTGTTAATGAAATAGTTTGGTCTAGAAAATGTAGCGACTCTGCCAGTTTTTGTTTTATAAATAATTAGTTCAATTGATATGATGCTTTATGGCAATAATAAATGTTTGTTTTGGGTTCCTAAGACACTTAAATTATAATCAGCATGAACTACATAAAAAATTATGAATTAATATTTATTTAAATACAGAACCCCGATCAAGTTGAGTTTTCCAAACATTTTCATTAGCAAAAATTTAACTGCAGGAACATGCGGCTCAATCGTTACATTGCAGCTCAATCGACATTTCCCAGATTGGCCATAGTCCCTTCATGGAAGTGGATCTGTAAGCTTATGCCGTGATACGTTGTCCGTCCGTAAACTTTTATTTGTGGAGACTACTCCTCTGGAAGTACTGGATGGATTTTCATGGAACTTCTAAGAAATGTTGCCCATAAGGTCCATTTTGATTAGATGTCAAACATGGCCACCAGCGGCCATCTTTGTTTACATAGAGTTGTATAGGAAAAAATTGTAGCGACTAGGCCTCTGAAACAACTCGATGGATCTTAATGAAACTTTACAGGAATGTTGCCTATAAGGTCTAGTAGATCCTAGCAAAAAATCATGTTGATGTGAAATCCAAGATGGCTGCCACAGCTAAAAATAGATTTTTAAAAAAGAAATTTAGCAACTACTCCTCCAAAACTATTAGTAATATGGGACCTACTAAAATGGTCAACATGGCATAGTGTTGGTCCAAGACGAAAATCATTTTGATTCAGCATCATCAGCTTGTTTTATGTAATTATTATACAGCGAGGGATTTTACATCAACATTTAACGTGCACTCTGTACCGACGTCGTCGTAGTAGCATATGAAATGGCATAGATGTTCGCAAATTTAATATAAAATTATGAGCATTTGAAATTCGAGTTAATGTTAGAAAAACAAGCTAAATTTGGACTGTCCTGCACTCACATTAATAACAAGAAATGTCACTAAGTGACAAATGCCTCCGAAGTGGTTTTGAACTCTTAAGTGTGGAGCCTTGGAGCCACAGACCTGGATTTTGCGCGCAACACATCGTCTTGTGGTGGCACTTGTGCCAAGTTATTTGAAAATCCGTCCATGAATGTCGGAGTTATTAACCGAACATGAAAGCACTTCTTTTTGACCTTTGACCTCTAAGTGTGACCTTGACCTTGGAGCCACGGACCTGGATTTTGCGCGCAACACATCGTCTTGTGGTGGCACTTGTGCCAAGTTATTTGAAAATCCGTCCATGAATGTCAGAGTTATTAACCGGACATGAAAGCACTTATTTGTTTATCTTTCACCACTAAGTGTGACCTTGACCTTGCAGCCACATACCTAGATTTTCCGCACGACACATCGTCTTGTGGTGAGCATTTGTGCCAAGTTATTTGAAAATCCGTCCAGGAATGTCAGATTTATTGACCGGACATGATTGTACGGACAGACTGACGATGCGACTACTATATGGGGCATAAGTATTTTATAGCAAAAGTCTGTAATTTTGGATTACACCTCGTATATAAGGGTTTGAGACAAAATAACAAGTAACTGATTTGTGTAGATTAAAACCTCTATATTGTGGTATAAACTACAACATAATTATTAAATTATCACAGAATTATTTGACATGCATACCAATGGAAAATGTGTAACACTGATTATAATCTGGAAACAGACAATAGATGACCCTTTTCTGTATAACTGGGAACCAGGCAATAAGGTAGCCCTTTTCTGTATAATAGGAAACCAGACAAAAGTCGCCCTTCTCTGGAACTCTAGAATGTTGAGTTTTCCCAGTCACGTGATGTAGGTATGAACAAGGCTCCTCCATATTGTACAAATTGCAAATCTGCAGTCCGAAACATGTTTTCGTTTCAAGTTTCAAATATGGAGCAGACGTGTTTGTACCTTATAAAACAGTCAACTCCACTGCAGAAGAGTTCTTTGTCATCTCTTGTGACATGCATATGTTGTTTTTTCTGCCAACACTCGCCTGGCAGCTAGGCCTGAACATATGATGACATCGCTCTACAGGGATAAACCTTGATTCTCTCCCTGAACCACACGGGCAGCTTTAATAATGTTCTCATACAATAATCCAATATAAATGCAGTACCAGATTGGTAACAAAATATATTACAAACTACAATAACTAGCACAGGTACATAAATATCAAATATAAAACCAATGTCGGCACTGAATCTGGCTACATTCCTGAAATAACTAGAACTATCACCGAAGGCGATGAATACTCCTCCTTTTTTAAGTCAAACAAAGGGCCATAATTGTGTAATAAATTAGGCAATCAACAATGGGTGATGTACAGAGATATAAGGTCATCAGTTGTTATGTGTATATGAAGTTTGGGGAAAACCCATTCAACATTTTTGAGGAAAGCAAGTAGTGAAAATGTGAGACGAGACGTGACTGGATATAAATGTGTTGCAGGACACGACGGGACAAAAATGTGTTACAGGACGCAATGGGATGAGACGGTATGGACAACATAATTCCTAACTAGCACCCACTTCACTTTGTGAAACCTGGGGTATAATAAACCTAGTTGAAGATAAGCTCATATCTGATACTATGTGAGAGAAGGCAGCCAAATTACCAGAAATACAAAAGCCAACTTAAAAGAAGAGCCACAACAACAGTGGTTATGATAAAAATAACAGCCAATTAGGCCAGGCCGTTTTTTATTTATGTTTAGCGTCCGCATGCGCCTAGGTTTTCACGTCAACCAAAAAAACAAACAGTTTGGATATCAGAACATTTACGCTCGCCGTGTCTATGACGACAACAAATCTGCAATGATAATGCCGTAAATATTCGTCCCTACATGTTCAATCGGTCAGGAGGTTGCATAATAACATTATGAATCATGCAAGCGTTCATGGAAGCAGACTGGAATTGTACCACGGTGCTGATATTCATTTTTCAACAAACGCACACATTCTATATTTTTTTATTATAAAGTAAACAAGAGGTAAATGAGGTGCAGTACTTATGGCAAGCAAAATAATTGCTGTTCACGTTAAAGAGAACGACAAAATCATTTTAGATTGGTATGCTATACAAATTGATTCGCAACAAACATTCTCTTCACTGTTTGAAAATATCATAGATGCAAGTGAAAATTCCACGCCTGGGGCTAGGTTTAAACATCCCATTGATTTGAAATCTACAACTTGTTCAAATGCCGAATTATCACAAGTTGTGACAGTACCGAAGTGGGGTGGGGCTTGCTAGTGAAGGACATTGAGTGTTTTAACTCAAGCCGAGTTTCTTTCGAATTGAAGCCCAAGATACTTCTAGTAACAAAAATGCATTCACAGAACTTCTCTATAAGAGTTTCCAAAATGCTGTTTTCTAGTCAATTTGGTTATTGTTTTAACTACCCTTTATTAAACTTAGTTTTATGAGAAGGTTGTGTTTATACTCATTTATTGAACTCACAACCTTAATATGTTAGGTCTGATCTCAGGTTTGATGTGCTTTATGTAAATGAATTAAGCTATAAATCCAAAAGATTTGATTTCATTCATCCAATGATTTGATCTCACTTGCCAGAATCTTATGTTTATGCATTATGAAAAGCATATAAGTATTATACTCAAAAGCAGTAAATAATACTTGAACATTCCAAGTACTAGAAGTTAATACTAATATGTGTATTATTTTTGACAAAGTCATTCGATGTCTATATGAGTTTCCAAAACGCTTGTTTTCTATTCAATTATGTTATTGTTTTAACTATCCTTTATGAGACATTTTCATAGTTTAAATAAAGGTTTTTAATGTTTTACATCATGTTTTGTGATCATTTTTGCTGTATTAATGGTTTGTTTTTTCGAACCGAGTTTGTGTGTTTTTTTGAATAGGTAGCTAGGTTTCGCGAAATAGAGTTGACGCTAAACAAAAAAAAAAAAACGGCTTGGCCTTATCCCTAGACCAGATAATCAAGGACAGCTGTGATTTCAGATTTAGTGTCATGATTTTGCTATCATTGGAATGGATTTTCTTTTTTCATGTATCATGGCTTCTGGGAGTTTAAAAAAGCCTTGACCTCAGTATATATACATCATAATACACGACTGTATTAAATATGCAAATGAGGACCAAATGTACACACTACAGAGTAAAAACATTTAGTTCCAATGGACTTGTAGATATGCCGATGTGTATACATGGTATTGTAGAATACGTATACATTGCTACACATCATAATTAGAGAGTGGCTCACATATGATAATTGTACAAGATTGTTGTGTTAATGAACTGGCATCTAAAAGTATGTATTATTACAGCCTAAGCCTCCCAGAGTGGGGCTAAGCCTTTAGGGTGTGTAGGCCCTCTGCATGAAACGCAACACAGGAATTTTCGCTATATATTGTATATACTGCACACTAATATACACATAATATTCAAAAGAAATCGCAAGATATTTTGTAAAAAAAAAAGTTGCAGTTAATAAGAGAAAAGACACAACTGTGATGTTGTAGACGTTGTAATCACAGTACACGTTGTAACAATTAATTCATAAATGTTGAAGTTCCTCTTTCAACAAGAGGCCCAAGAGGGCCTGTGAACGCTCTACTGGCTGTTATACCATTGATGAATAGAGTCGTACTACATGGTGTCTAGAGTGTACACAAGGTTTTTCAAGTATTTGACCTAGTGACCTAGTTTTTGACCCCATGGGACCCATTTTCGAACTTGACCAAAATATAATTAAGACAACATTTCGACAAAGTTTCATCAAGATCGGGTCAGAAATATGGCCTCTAGAGTGTACACAAGGTTTTTCAAGTTTCTGACCTAGTGACCTAGTTTTTGACCCTGTGTGACCCATTTTCGAACTTTAGCAAGCTATAATTGTGACAAATATTCTGACAAAATTGCATCAAGATCGGGTCAAAAATATGGCCTCTAGAGTGTACACACGGTTTTTCCAAAGTTTGACCTAGTGACCTAGTTTTTAACACCATGTGACCCATTTTTGAACTTGACCAAGATATAATTAAGACAAACATTTTGACAAAGTTTCATCAAGATTGGGTCAGAAATACGGCTTCTAGAGTGTACACAAGGTTTTTCAAGTATTTGACCTAGTGACCTAGTTTTAAACCCCATGTGACCCATTTTCAAACTTGACCAAGATATAATTAAGACAAACATTCTGACAAAGTTGCATCAAGCTCGGGTCAAAAATATGGCCTCTAGAGTGTACACAAGGTTTTTCCAATATTTGACCTAGTGACCTAGTTTTTAACTTCATGTGATCCATTTCCGAACTTGATCAAGATATAATTAAGATAAACAATTTGACAAAGTTTCATCCAGATTGGGTAACAAATATGACCTCTAGAGTGTACACAAGTTTTTTCAAGTATTTGACCTAGTGACCTAGTTTTTGACCCCACATGACCCATTTTTGAACTTGACCGAGATTTCATTGAGACAAACATTCTGACAAAGTTTCATGATGATTGCATCAGAAATGTGGCCTCTAGAGTGTACACAAGAAAAGTTGACGGACGACGGACGACGGAAAACGGACAACACACCATCCCATAAGCTAAAAACAAACTTTACCGAGCTATTATTGACATTAACAATCTGGTAAAGTTAAGTAATAAATCGAATGAAAAAAAATATGGCGTCTAGAGTGTACACAAGGTTTTTCAAGTATTTGACCTAGTGACCTAGTTTTTGACCCCATGGGACCCATTTTCGAATTTTAGCAAGCTATAATTGAGACAAATATTCTGACAAAATTGCATCAAGATCGGGTCAAAAATATGGCCTCTAGAGTGTACACACAGTTTTTCCAAAGTTTGACCTAGTGACCTAGTTTTTAACACCATGTGACCCATTTTTGAACTTGACCAAGATATAATTAAGACAAACATTTTGACAAAGTTTCATCAAGATTGGGTCAGAAATACGGCTTCTAGAGTGTACACAAGGTTTTTCAAGTATTTGACCTAGTGACCTAGTTTTTAACCCCATGTGACCCATTTTCAAACTTGACCAAGATATAATTAAGACAAACATTCTCACAAAGTTGCATCAAGCTCGGGTCAAAAATATGGCCTCTAGAGTGTACACAAGGTTTTTCCAATATTTGACCTAGTGACCTAGTTTTTAACTTCATGTGACCCATTTACGAACTTGATCAAGATATAATTAAGATAAACAATTTGACAAAGTTTCATCAAGATTGGGTAACAAATATGACCTCTAGAGTGTACACAAGTTTTTTCAAGTATTTGACCTAGTGACCTAGTTTTTGACCCCAAATGACCCATTTTTGAACTTGACATTCTGACAAAGTTTCATCAAGATCGGGTCAAAAATATGGCCTCTAGAGTGTACACACGGTTTTTCCAAAGTTTGACCTAGTGACCTAGTTTTTAACACCATGAGACCCATTTTCAAACTTGACCAAGATATAATTAAGACAAACATTCTGACAAAGTTGCATCAAGCTCGGGTCTAAAATATGGCCTCTAGAGTGTACACAAGGTTTTTCCAATATTTGACCTAGTGACCTAGTTTTTAACCCCATGTGACCCATTTTCAAACTTGACCAAGATATAATTAAGACAAACATTCTCACAAAGTTGCATCAAGCTCGGGTCAAAAATATGGCCTCTAGAGTGTACACACAGTTTTTCCAAAGTTTGACCTAGTGACCTAGTTTTTAACACCATGTGACCCATTTTCAAACTTGACCAA
>JAWPHD010021654.1:0-27583 GCA_037043455.1 Cyrtodaria siliqua
CTGTTCATGGTACACAGATCACTTTAGCAGAGTCAGTCACATAAAATAGAACTGGGATGTAGTGTATATTTTGTTTTTAATTGAAAACCAAGTGTTGCAGTATTTAGCATTTCATTGAACACATTTTAAGTAGGGATTGTAGAGAAAATATGGGGGAGGGACGTAGAAGAGAGGGGAAGGGGGTTGGGGATAGTGGTGGGGGCAGCAGGGCCTTTTAACCAGTTTTGGGGAAGGGGCCTTTTGCTCTTAATTGGGGGTGGAATACATAAATGGAGAATGAAATTTCCAAGCTAAGTTTAAAAAGTGGGGAAGTCTGCATGCTTTTAAAAGAAATGAGAGTGGGGAATAGGCCTTTTACAGGCTTCTTCAAAGAAGGGTAAAAAGTCCATGGGGAGGGTATGCGTCAGCTGCCTGTGGGTAAATGTAGAGAAGGGGGTGGCAGGGATGTGGTTTAGGAATTGCTGTGTCCCATGGCCATGCAGCATATGTGGGGTTTGACACTGGCCATTACAGGCATACCATAAGATACCCCTTCACAGGGTTCAGGGCTGAGGGTCTCCCAGCAGTTTTGGGGAACAAGGGAACATATTTTTGGGGAACAAGGCAAAACTTTTGGGGATCACCGGGTCGTATTGTCAGGGAACAAGGGAACATGGACCACCCCTGGAAGGGCCTCATGTCTATGGCTACAGGTCTTGTTATACAAACAAGAATGATTCTGAGAGAGGAATCATATGAATAATTCAATGAAATCAACAACTGTCACGGCTGATCCAGTTATGTTTACTATTTACACAGTTTGTCAACATTAACACCATCGATGTGCTTGACAAATTTCAAGAAAACACTGCAAAAAGAGTTGTATATGTACACATTTGAACTCACGTTTTATTTGCCTGCAGAGTTCTAAGACAGTCAACTGTTTCCTTCATTACGTTAACCTGTGTATATTTCCAATTGTTTATCCCAGTGTGAACGCCCTGCATCAGATATCGCTATCGAAACACAGTGGATTCCACGTTTACCAACGTGTAAACACATTCTACGTATTGATGATGTAATCCAAAACTGACATGTTACAAAAAGTGTTCACTCCTGTAAACTAGGTACGCGTAAAATTGATAACTGCGGTCTGAATCGACGTTTTTACAAAAAGAAAATGGCGGCGTTTTGTGATTTTTTTAATGAAATAGTCCGGCAAACACTAAAAAAATAATCCCTGTCGCGGAGAATCAAAATGATCAAAAAAGCTGAATAATTAGTTCCTGGCGTTCCCACTGCTATGTCTCCATAAACCCTTAATGAATTTCACCAAACTTTGTGAGAAGTGTCAGTATGAAATGGAAATACGCATAACAATCGTCTCGCTCCGGCTCGATGGTTTGTGGCAGAGTTATGTCCCTTTGAATATTTTGTGAAAAAGCACATTCCTCCGTTCCGGTTCGATAATTTCTGACCGTTTAAATATTTTCACTCAAAAAATCTTGCGCATATCATAGTGGGGTGTTGGTTCAGTGGTGTTTGATGTGAGTTCTGGCCCCTTGACTGTTTTTATAAGAACAAATATTTTGTATGCTATTTCTCCATGACTCCTATATGGATTTTCCCCAAACTTTGTGAGAAGCATCAGTATGAAGTGGATATGCTCATATAGTCGTGGGGTATGCGTTAGAAGGGTATTAATAACCTTCAGTGATAGTTTTAGTTTGAAAAAGTTTTAATCTAAATATTTATTAATTTTGCCTATTTGTGTACACTCTTTTGTGATATCTGGGCGATCTCTGTAGTGTAAGAAAACACGTTTTTCTTTCGAGAAAAGAGATCCAGGTTCAAGGCTTGGCAGGGACCTGACACACTTACAGAGTTGTACATACAATTTTTATTTTTGCACATCAATAATGTTGTTTTTGTACTTCATGAACTTAAATATATATACATTTGATTATGTTATTATATTATAATATTGCCGTTTGTAAATTGTAATTATTCATACATATTCAGAGTGTTTTTTGTTATTTAATTGTGCATTGAAACATTATTTACTGTCAAAAGTGAGATTTTTAAGAATACATATAGCCGGAACTCGGCTGTAGCGAATTGTCGGTTTTAGCGAAGTTTTTTTGTTTTCAGTTCGCCGTCCAGCGCCTTAAGTCTTTGCTTAATATAAAAACAGCGAATATAGCGCTTTCTTGTTAAAGCAAGCACTTAAATTGCACGTTTAGTTTAAAATAAAATCAATTCATCTTTATTTCACTTTTCCATTTTGTGCTCTGCCTTTGCTAAACCGAATTGAACTCACTATTAATTTTTCACAAATAACAACGCAATTGATGCTTTAATTACAATGCAATAAATTAAAATAAATATATACTACACTATTTATTCTTATTGCCGTTCGTCGTCATAGTATAGATTGTATACTATGACTTTTCTTGTTTATATATGAATTTGTGTTTAACATGACTGTGTGGGAGTAAATAATGTATAGGGGGACAGCAATTATATGCACTTCAAGATTAATTGCAGTGTTTGATACTAACTTTCCAATTTTTCTAAAGTAGTTTAGTGCGTGCTTGCTTAAAATAATCCGACAATATTTTTGACTGGAAGTGCCAATCCACAATTTAAAGTAACAACTCTTACTAACATTGATCTTAGAACCATCGTCAGTAGTATAGATAGTGGGGGTACCAGCGCAGTTTTCCTCCCTCGCGACTAAGAATCAAAAAAGTATCAGTTGTCTCCAGATGCCCCACATAACTGCAAGCACCAAATGGTGACGGCATATTTGATATCAGACATCTTTAACAACTGTATAAACTGATTAATCGGCCTCCGCTTAGGAAAAACTTTACCCATACCCCCACTATCTATTAAACCTTAGTTAATCACCCTCCGCTTAGGAAGAACTTTGCCCAAACCCTCTCTTTCTATTAATGTTTGTAAATAACTAAAACATTTGCAATTGATTAGGCAAAGTCAGACGGAACCGGACAGTAGTCTTTATCATCGCTACACGTATCGTTTTTTACCATGGAGTATTTTATTTTCCTACACTTTGCTATTTTGTATTATAGTTCAAGAAGCTCTTCTCTGTTACTATCCAGCTCACGTTCATAATTATCCATTTCGACCAGCAATCGTCTTTGCTTATTAACTTTGCTTTTTTTGGTACCCATTAAATCATCACGAACTATTTCATATTCTACTTGGAGTTGCTTACCTCTCATCAATTCTCTTCTATATTTATATTTTAAATTGTTAAGTTTTCTGCAAACTTTTTCTAACTATTCTTGTTCCATTATATATAATAATACTATATATTATTATTTTTAGACTCTTATTTAATATTTTCAATATCCTTGAATGGAACCCAACTATTGAAATCCTCATTGTAACCCTTCCATTTAATCAATGCTTGTTTCTTTTTGTAATCACGTCGTATTACTCTTTCAATCCTAAACATTTCTTGCTTTGCCTTTATCATTTCTAATTCATAAAAGCTTCCATCAATGTTTTGGTTGTTTAAATCTTTTATTTTGTATGTCACAGGATTTGTATATTGAATTTAATCAACAACAAATATTTCTTCAGTCCAATTTTGAGTATAACCTTTCTCATACGTTCTTTAATATTTGCTGATTCTAACATTATCCCCTATTTTAAACTTTGGCTTAGTTTGATTACTTCTCATTTTTCCATACAAGTTGAAATACACCATTCATTTATTCTTTTCATCACTTGCTTAAGTCGGTGTCATTTTAATACTCCGATGTTTTGTGTTATTATACTTGTCAACCATTTCTTGTAACATGTCTAAATATTGTGTTTGTATTGTTTGCTGTGAAATATTTCCACACTCTCTCTTTTAATGTTCTGTTAAATCGTTCAATTATTACAGCTTTTCCGAAATTAAAAGTGTGATACATTTCGATATTATTATCAACAAGGAACTGCTTGAATATTTTATTTTTAAAATTCTACTCCCTGGTCAACCCACAGCAATTTACATTGTCTTCCCATACTTATGATTTTTTGGAACGCTTTGGTAATTTTTAAACCAGTTTTATTTAGAACCGGCACAAGCAAAGCAAATTTACTAAACACGTCAATAACAGTAAGCAAGTATTTAGTACCTTTACTATACTTTGAAAACGATTGCATATCAACCAAGTCAGCAGACCATATTTTATCAATTTCATTAACAATCACACGGCGTTGAGTGAACTTTATTCGTATATGCTTATGAAGTTTATCTGCTAACTTGTCAGTCCATTTCAACGCCTTTACTTGTTTTTTGATGCTCCGAGACAAAGTTTGTATTTAGTACTAATAACCGGCTTAACAATTAAATTCTTAGCGATTTTTCCCCCAAGTGATTTAGACTTACTTTTTTTTAAACCGGTAGGCATTCTTTTATCATATATTGATTTATTACTAGGATTTTTGTCATAACAATAATCATGCTCTTTGCAAACAGCAGCTAACTCATTTGCCGGTTCTCCGCTATCAAGTGGGTTACCCGGGCCGCAATATTTATAACCAGTAAATGTTAACCTCTTTTTAGGTAATAAAGGAAGTAATACTTTATGAATATCAATATTTCCACCTTGTGTACTTTTAACAAACTGTGTTTTGGTAATACCACAAGATGCGCAAGTTGCTTTTAACATTCTTCTGCCATTTTTTGCTAAAACATACTGAGGATTAATATTTTCAGTAACCATCTTTTCTTTAATACAGTAACTCATATATAATATGGTTAGACTAAACTTTGTTTGCTAAACTTTGTTTAAAAAATATGATTTTATAATGTTTTCATTTTCTATTGGATTGTCAGGTTTTAGCATTTTATAAAGTACATCATAAATCTTATGTCCATCTTGTAACTTGTTAATGAAGAATAAACAGAAATATCCGCACATGACACTTGTTTGATCTTGATACTGAATAGTGTTGTATTTTATATTAGATATGTAGTTAAAACTTCTTTTGGTGGGCTTAGGCCAAACGGATCGAAGTAATATTTATCATAGTAACAAGTCCAGTGTGTACCAGGTCCAGTATAATCATCAAGATTAATAATACCACATTCTTGTTTATTTTGTTTTGCCGGTAATTTATTCTTGCTAAACACTCCCGTGAATTTCTGTATACCTAAATGCTTAACCCACTTTATTATATCTAAGTTAGAGATAGGCTCGTTTTTGAAAATTAACTTTTTTTTACGAATGCGATACTTCTATATGGTCTAATTTGTGAATCTACTTGTAAACTATTTCCATGATCAACTCTCAATCCTTTTCCCTTTCTGCCTACTTGTAAACCTTTTCCAGTTAAGCCACTAATAAGAGATCCAATCAATGGAATTCCTAATGATGCAAGCAGCCCAAGAAGTCCTCCATCTTGTCGTTGCTGCTTTGTCAAGGTAATAGGACAACAACCTTTAGACTTTATCATCTTGTTTTTTTGTGCAAGTGTTAATTTATTTGATCCAAGAAGTGCTTTTTTTTGTCACTAGGTATAGTTACCATCCCATTTCCAAATAGTTTACCAATTCCAGTACGTGCAAAGCCACTTAGTACTCCTGTTGCCAGAGGCCCTAATATTTTTGGAGCAAATTTTGCAACTGTTGGTAATATAGTTTTAGTCAACAAACCAGCTTATGCTCCCAAAAAGCCTCCGTTTTTAGACTGAGATCCCATTTGTGTTTTTGATATATTTATATCTAACCCGAGTCCGTCATTTATTGCTTTCTTAATATTTTTAATTTGAGATGTTGTTAACAACAAAAGAAAATTCCCAGTTAGTTGATTATTCTTTAGCCTGAGCGTTAATTCACTTTTGTTTTCATATGCTTTTGCCAGACTTTGTTTCTGGCCATCTGTCAAATTTACTGAATAATTTTGGTAGGTCATATACATTATAAGTTAGATTAAACAATAACTAGATCATTTTCAACACTATCAATAACAACATCTTGCTTGTATAATACTAAAGCGTAAACTTTATATCTAGCGGTAGGAGCGTTGTTTAGTTTATATCTCAAACTAAGTTGTTTTGGATCAACACTGACTTCATTTCCCTTGTAACTCAAATCGAAATATATCATTCCGTAGAGATTTTTAAAATTACTCGCATTGAGTAAAGTTCCAGTGTTTTTATCATTTTGTTTGTAAGAATAATTAATAAAATCTCTGAATATTCTTATGATATTAGCATAACTATATTCGGTTTCTGGATAATAAACTCCATTTCCAACTTCCTAATCTAGCTGATTGTAAATAACAATTAGCATTATCATCATTTAGTTTAAAAGTATCTAAAATTTGAGGATTTCGTATTTGAGAAGAACTCTTGTCAGCCTTTTGCAAATACAGAAACACATGTTTGGGATTTTTAACACCAGCCGTTATTCTAAATACAGATTCTGTTAGTTGAGTACTTCCGCTTTCTTGTATCATTTCACGAAAGTAAGTCCATCTTGTTGCTGTCATGTGATTTGCCATTACGTAACTTAAACCATCTGAGTTAAATATCATTCTAGGTATCCACAAAACTAATTTATTAATAAGTACTCTACCATCATCCGCGAGACCATCATCTTTGAAAATTAACACATTATCATCTGTTAGTTGTAAACTAATTTGAATTTGACTAGGAGGAAGGAATATTTGTTTAATGAATTTGATTAAAGTATCTATGTATACTAGTAATTAGATTATTTTTTATTAATTAATCGATTCATTCTTGCATTAATATTTTTGGTTCGTCTTTCGGATAATAATCTGTTAATTTTTGCATTAACATCTTCTTCAGTTTCAGCTTCAACTTATTTTTTATTATAAGTTCTTTTAAAATTATCTCACCTTTCGGTTTAGGTTTAATAACTGAAACTAATTTATCAGCAGCCATTTTTCCTACTTCATCTCCAAGTTTTTTAGAACCACTCTCTAAGATTTGTTTACCAGCAGTTTCTAATGCCTTCTTGCCTGCTTTTTTTACAGACTCACTAAATATCTTTGATCCAACCTTTGAAAAAATGTCAAATATACCAGCTCCAGTATATGTTCCTGTACTAATGTCATAAACCTTTTTTAAACATGCCATATAAAATATATTATATAACATATATTATATTAATTACTTTAAAGCAAATCGAAATGATTTATGAACTCCATTTAAATTAATAATTTTGCCAGAGAAGTCGGTTACGTAAATATTAATAATGTTAATGATCGTTTTGTTTACTTCGCAGTACCAAACCTTTATGGGTTCATCTTTAAAAGGATACGATCTCGTAAGATCAGCTGTACTTATTTCATAAATAACATCCCCGTATGATCCATCAACAATAGAATTACTTATCAAGTCACAGTGAATATACAAGTTATCAATAGAATTTGTTATGTTTAGTGGTACAGTTCCAAATTTAGTTTCTCTAATAACTGCATCTTTGTCAGACCCGATTAAGATGTGAAAGTTTGTTTCTCTTAAATCAAGCATGGAATTATTATGAATGGTAACCAAACATGTGAAACTTGATAAATCAAACTCAATTCTTATAAATCACCGTTTACAGTCAATGTTTCTTTTATGTAATTATCAATATCAGCATAACTATAATTTCCATTTGCAAAACTAATAGTTTTCCAATCTGTTCCATTGTGATACCTTATCACTTTGTTATTAAAATCCTCATTAATATTATACCATGAGTAAGTCATGGAATTAATCTTATCGAGTCCAATGCCATACTATTTGTTTTTGCCTAATACTAAGGGTCTGTCAAACACAGTTGTAAAATTACTCGGTGTATTTGAGCTATTAATTATTGACGCTTTTTCTGATGATAATACAATTTTTTGTTCCATTTAATATAGAATATATTAAATGAAATGCTTAAGTTCATTATACATATTAGTAGATACTATTGATTGCCAAAATTAATCACTTAAATAAAACAGTTTAAAACTCGACTTTTCGAAATTATAAACTTCAGTAGTATTTTCTTTTATGTTTGGCTTGAAAATAATTGTATAAGATGGCTTGACATAAACTTCAAATGTTTCTTTTAATATTCGTTTGTCATTTTTAATTATCGGATAAATATACTTTGTGACCTCAACCGGTAATGAAAAAAAAATAACTTTCTACATCTGCTCCTGTGTAAGTGAAATCTATTTTAGATATATAAAGGCCTTCTTTAAGAATTTCTAATCCATCCGCATAACCTTTTTTATAATATTCTTCAACTTTTATAAGTGGATTGGCTGCAAAAGTAAATGCATCAAGAAAAGAGCTTCGACGGCTTCTTTGAAGTGGTTTTCGTGTCGGGTACGATACATAATCACGGTCATCTTGAATAATAATTATTCCATCTATCGTATATTCAAGAATTAGAATCCAGCTTAAATATTCTACTTTTACCTTCAACTCATCAATTATACCAAGAATTGCTGTGTGCCGACTATCAGACTTTTGATTATGCCCTTTAAGAGAAGCTAATTCACCATAAAAAGCTTTGCTTCTTTCATCCTGGGCAGCCTTCAACTGCTTTGAGACACCATCAATAGCAGTCTCAAGTCTATCAGTGTCAACTAGTTTGCTCAAAGCAGTCTCCAGCGTCTTGCTGCCAACCATTTTCTGTTTTTGATGTCTTCAAACTCTTTGCTGATATCGTCAACGTTAGAGTTTGTCTGTTCATTTGATATTTTAATTTGAGTTATTTCGGTAGTAAAATCAGTTCTCATTTGTTTTGAAGCATCAGCAATAGCAGTTTCTAGTTCATTGTTCTCAACTATTTGTTTATTGATTTATTTGATTCGCTCGTTAATACTGTCAACACCAACTTGTATTTTTTCACCTAACTTTTTATAGAGCTCGCTATAATCTTCCAATCCATCTTCTTTCTTTTCTAACTTTTTTAAAGCATCACCCAAAAGATTTATTTCATCTTTTAAACCGTTTTGAATTTCAATCATTTTCTCACGATTTGTCTGTAATTGCTTCTGTATCAGACTTAGTTTATCATCAACACCTGTTGTAAAATTTTTCACCATACAATATTATAATCACGTACGATCTTTGCTATTCTTCTTTGAGTAAATTGTGTTGTTGCTACATCATCTGGTCTTTCTGGATTGCCAACATTGGTAATTCTATTTGTATCCATGTTGAGATTACTTCTTAAAACATTTTCCCGGTTTTTACTCTTGTGAAGATAATTAACCCGATGTTTTTGTTTTACATACTCAGACAGCACAATGTCAAAATTTGTAATATTAACACTGTCAGTAGTAGCTTCCTCGCCAAGACCATTAAAAAGTCCCATTGTATATAATATGATTAGATTAAATTTCATCAATAAAGTTTCTTTTGACCAGCTTTCTAGGGCGATCAAGATACAGAAAGTCGTACTGCTTGTCAGTTGCTTTTTTATTTCCATTATAATAATACTTAGATAATACTTGTCTTAACTTATTTTAACTTGTCACAAAATGTCACGGGTAGAGCGTATTGGTCGTACATAGCTCTTGTTAACACCTGTTAGTTACACCCTAATTCATTGTTTAGTTGAACCAAATTCACAATGTTCATGATATACGTGATATATTCAGGTAACACGGAAAACCGTGCACATTTTAAGTGGCCACCATAGGACGCCCGGAAGGGCCGTTTAATAAGTTTAGTTTTGTGCTAATGCATGTAAACGTATAGGTCTATCTCTTTAAAAGGCAAAATTGTGTAAGGGTCCTTTCGTGTAGAATTTAATACTACGAATTTAGCCACGTATGTCACGGACAGAACGGGTGAAATAATGGTTTGGGCGGGACGTTTGCTATAAAATCCATTGTTTTCTAGTTCTGGCCGGGATTGCTTGATAGTTGCTTTGTTTGGAGCAGGAGTTGGACGGCGAAATTCACAGGCAATATGTGGTCAGTATTTATTTTATTAACTTTTATCGTACATTTGTATTCAGTGGTCGGCACAATCTTGGTTGGCAGTTACGACATCCGGTTAGCTTTTATGTTTCTCAACATTAACTTGAGACTAGCATATTATTTTGAAGTTACTTTATTAGATGTAATTATTGTAATTGATTATTAATTGTAAAACAATATTAATTTGATAACGATGTATAATAGGTGCATTTGTTAACATTAGTTAACAATGAGATGAGTGACTAGTATAAATGTTCGACGCGTATACATAGCGTTGTATAATATGGGCATTAGTTGACATACATGTGTGCATGCATAACTCAGTGAGTGTAATATACGAGTGATTTGATAACGTTGTATATTACATGTTTTAGGGGCATTGGTTAACAGCGACGTACATGGCGTATACATGGCATTGTAGAATATGCGTACATTGCTACTCATCATTAGTACAGCTTACATATATTTATTAAATAATGATTTGTTTTGGTAATGATAATTTATGCAAGATTGTTATGTTTATCAACCGACATCTAAAACGTATGTATAATTACAGCCCAAGCCATCCAGAATTGGATATAAGCCATCCAGGTTTGGATATAAGCCATCCAGGATTGGATATAAGCCTTCTGGAGTGGAGCTGCTAAGCTTCCACGCATAACGTTAAGAGTGGTGGAGACGGTCCCCGTACCTGCGCAGCATAGCCAGGTTCTAGGAGCGACAACCAACGGGACACGAGGTGGACCCGATATCAGTCCTCACTGGAGGAACATCATCCACAACCTCAGTGGAGGTTAATCATCATACATATCGCGTCATCAACCCTTATAGAAGGCATTTGATCACAATCACTCATTGAATTCGCGAATCATAATCTTCATGAGCTCTCGCGCATCACAGTTATCACGCTAGATCATAGATAAACATTGTTATAACTTTATAACACTTTAGTGTCGTATATAGTCAGTCGACACATTCAGTATTTGTTACAATACTAAGAACGTCTTAAACGTTCATGAGAACATTCTTTTCATATTTCATCTGTGTATTCGCTTGTTGTTGTTTTTTAGATAATTGTATATATATTTATCATATTTTAAAAGTTGCATTAAACTTATGTAAATGCATTCACCGTCATTGATTCTTTCCTGAGTTAGCCCCAACCACTAGGGTCATCCTGCGACATAACTTATCTTAACTTATCTTATTTTAATCTAACCTTATATTATACATGTCTTTGCTAATATGGAATGAATTAAAAGATAAAACGTGAAAAGCGAGTGAGCTTGTTAAAGAATACAAGAATAGAATTAACCGGGAAAAAAATAGAAAAAGAAGCTAGCCGTGATTTATACACAGAAGTATTTAAACCTGTAACCAGCAAAATAACAGAGCAAACAAAGCAGCTGGCTGAACATTTGCTTACCCTTCCAGAAATACGCCAACAGTTGGCTATTCTTCCTCAGGCAATACGCCCACAATTACTTGCCCCGCCTGAGCGTGGAGCTATAGCATCACCAACGCTACCAACGATATTACAGCCACCGCCACCACCAACGCTGCTGTCACAACTGCAGCCAGCTGTCAGGCAAACCGCAGATCCTGAAGACCAAGCATCGCTGACTGATTACATAGAGGAGATAAAGCAGCAGATGGATCCTATGTCTAGATTAAAAAAAGCTCCAGGAAGAGTGCTTAGACCAAAACCTGCCAAAAACGATGATTTCAGGGAGGAACTAAAGCAGACATTAGAGTCTGGACCGAAATTAAGAAAAACTCCAGAAAGTGTGCCTGGGCTAAACCTGCCGAACCCATTGAAAAAAAAAACGTACTTCAATTGATCCCTAGAAGACATAATCAAAGAAACAGACGAAGAATTGGAAGAAGAAGAAAAAGAAAGAGAATGGAGAGAAGACTTAGAAAAAGGACTTGCTGCGGAGTCTAAGGAACCCAAACCGGTGTATGATATTGACTTGGATGCTGGAATGGATAAAAAAGTACTTGGTAAGTATAAATTAACAATGTCATCTGAAATACCAGGTATTATGAAAGGAAAAGCTGATTATGATGAATATATTAAAAAGGCTAAATAGTCGCGCAAGAAAATATCTAGTGTGATAACAGGAAAAGAGACAAAACTAGGCAACCTCAGCGAAAAAAGACTCAAAGAGAGGATCGAGGGTACGGAAACCGGCCCATATAAACGTCAACTGCTGCGTTCCCTGTCCGATATTTTTATCTTTCTTTTTTTACAATATTACTAACTAGCTCCGCGCATCGCGAACGAGAAAAGGCTCTACTTATAAGAGAATATTATGAATTAAAATATAAAGCGGATGCTCTGGATTTTTACATAGAGAGGTTATCTGAGCGAATTCGAACAGCTAGCGAAACTGCACAAAAGACTGGTAAAGGGATGCAACAAAATAAAAATTCCTACAAAGTCGACAAAGATGGTCACTATGGAATGTTACTAATTGATTTACCCAAGCTTGTTGGTCATCACAAACGTATTGCCAAACAAGGAGAAGTAGTTTTGTTAGACCTAAAAGTAGACGATAATTTTATAGACTTGATAACACAGCTTGGTTTTGACACAATATTCACAAAGCTTCTTTTGATCAGTCATGTAAAATAAGATGCAATCTAAACATACTCCAGGGGAATCATTAATATCCAAAACTCTTTTACAATAATCGCAATTCGTTATACTATACTATAGAATTATATTTTTAAAATATAGGCTTAAAGAAATATTATCTTTATAATTATATAAATGGAATGTATAGAAAAGAAAATCAAACACTTCAAGGAAGATCAAATGACATATGCTCAAATGGTTGATTTTGAAGATATGAATAAACTTGACTTGATCATGAGTTACTAGTTTTTACAATATTTCAAGATCTGACTGAAAGAATTATAACAATGGCACAACAACTAAAATTACCATGGCAAATAAATAAAACAGATATAAACAGGTTGCATGCTTTTTGTAAAAAACAAATTTCATCAGCAACTTGCAGTTTTGTAATTGAGGATTCTTTTAATGCTTACTACAGCATTTTGTTAGACAAAGGAATTAATATTATTGTTTATGATAGTTAAATAAAAAAATGTAATCTATAGTATATGAAAAGTTATACAGAAACAGTAGCTGACTTTAAAAAGACTCTCATGATCAAGGCGACAGAGGAGATTGAAGAGTTTAAAAACACCGGATGGAACGCTTGGTGGAAGCTATTAAATTGAGTAACAGCGGCCAGATAATAAAGACACTCATAGACATGACGACAGAAGATAATTAATATTTTTTGAAAAAGACCAAGCAGACGCAGTAGACAAAAAGGTTGAGAGTTTTAAGAAAGAATTAATTAAGGAGATAAAAGATCATATGGATGATATTGATATTGAGCGTTATGAAAACTTTAAAATGTTTATTAAAAGCTTAAAATTAATTATTAAATAATATAATCTATAGTATATGGAAAGTTATGCAGAAAAAGAAAGGAAACACTTTGATGAGGGGAAAAAATTATGAAAAAGTAGCTGTCTATGAACAGACTCTTTTAAATAAAGCAGACAAGGAGATCAAAGAGTTTGAAGAAAGCCATATGAAACGATTGAAAGAAGCTATTGCAGCTTTTAAAAAAGATTGGGCGATAAAGGCTGAGCATGAAGATAATACTGCTATAAAGCTTTTTACAGACCTGGCGATAGAACAAATTAGGATTTTTAGTGAAACACGAGCAGATGCGGTAGCCAAGAATGTTGAGTATTTTAAGGATGAATTAATCAGCAAACTGAAAAAAAATCATATAATTAATACTGATATCGGATGCTATGAAGACTTTGAAATGTTTATTAAAAGCATGAAAGAGATGATTAATGAAAAGCTTCTTGATAAAAACGACTTTAAAAACTATTGTGAGCACGTGAAAGAAATGAGATTGCTAATAGCTGAAGGTGATCTTGAGACCGATGATTTCGAGAGATACTGTAAATATTATGTGAAAATCATCCAGATGGTAGATGACAGGACTCTTGAAAAAGAATGCTTTTGAAAATACTTAGACATTCTTCTGGATGGAAAAATAGATGTTCTTTTAGATGAAAACATAGATATTCTTGAAGAATCAGAAGATGATGACGCTGATACCCATGATGATATCATTTTGGTTGAGAAAATAGATGGTAATGAAATTAGAGATTTTAGCTCCATTCATGTTGAAAAATAATTAAATAAATTAAATATAGGCTTAAAAAATAATCTCATGTAATATTATATAATGAGTATCCAAGAAATTGAAAAATCCCCAAAACAATATAGCAAGGTGTATAAAGTAGATGTTGTGAGTAATGATCCACTTACCCAGCTACAAAAAACACAGCCGGCAGTTTTAAAATTTCTTAAAAAAGAACTAGCACAGACAGGTAGCTTTAAATTAAGTGTTGATGTGAAACATACTTTTAAAAAAACATCGATGGGAGACAAAGAAACAGGTCCTGCGACCACATACAAAACAGCTTACTTTAACTCTAAAGCGGCAACAGTATTATTCGAAAATAGTATTGTCGATGCGCTGGACAAAGCACGTGAAGAAATTATAACTCAGTAGAGTTGGAAATTGGATTCAGGCAGGAAGTGGTTGGCAAATTGAGGAACTAGATGAGCACTACATAAATCGAGTAAAGTATAAGACTTTACGCGGTACCTCTTATTTGAACTTACCGAAAGAACTTGCTAATGCTAAAAAAGGTTTAATAAATATAAAAAATGAAAAAGATAACGAGTGCTTTAGATGGCTTATGAATTTCCTGTTAAAAAAGATCCTCAAAGAACAACAAAGTACAAAAATCATATTGGTGATCTTGATTACAAGGGAATAACATTTCCTGTTACAATACAACAAGTCCCAAAATAGAAAAACAAAACAAAATTTGTTTTAACATATTTTGATATGAAAATAATCAAGTACACTCTTTGTATATATAAACTAATAAAGCAGAGAAAACATGTGATATGCTTATGATCACCTAAAAAGAAAAAAATCATTATGTATGGATAAAAGATCTTAACAATTTGATGTATAATCAAACAGCACACAAGGAAAGAAAATGGTTTTGTAAAACATGCTTGCAGTACTTTAAATTAGAAAGGGTGCTAAAAAAACATAAGACTGTTTGTCTTTCGCTTAATGGAAAACAAGCAGTAGAGATGCAAAACAAAGATGAAAAGGTTTATTTTAAAAACTATGACAGGCAGCTAATGGTTCCGTTTGTTATATATGCTGATTTTGAAGCAGTAACCGAAAGTATTTCTTCAGCATCAAACAATCCTAAAAAATCATATACAGAGGCATATCAAAAGCATACTGATTGCAATTATGGGTATAAGATTGTTTGTTGCTATGATGATCAATATTCAAAACCAGTTGTAACGTATAGAGGACTAAATTCTGTTTACAAGTTTTTAGAAAAAAATGATAGAAGAAGAAAAGTGATGCAAGAAAATTATGAATACATATTTTAAGAGAGATTTGGTGATGTCGCCGGAAGCCGAAGCTAAATTCCAAAAATCTAAATCATGTCATATTTGTGGTAATGGTTTTGTAACAACTCTCAAAAAAGGTGACGCGGTTCATACAGTGGCATGCAAAAGTCAGAGACCATTGTCATATAACTGGAAAGTATAGGGGAAGCGCTCGAGATATATATAATATTAATTTCAGGCTGACTAAAAAAATACCTGTTGTGTTTCATAACTTGAAAGGATATGATTCTCACTTTATAATGCAACACATCGGAACGTTTAAACAAAACATAAATGTTATACCAAATAACATGGAAAAGTACATGGCTTTTATGTTAGGGCCCAGTTTGGTGTTTATTGACAGTTTCAGGTTATGTCTCAATCATTAGAAAATTTAGTAAAAAAACATCCCCTCGTTTCAATATACTCGCAAGACGACAAGCTAGAATTTATAAAAAGAAAAGGTGTTTATCCTTATGATTACATAAACAGTTTTAAACGTTTTAAGGAAACTAAATTACCTGGCAAAGATAGCTTTTATTCTCAATTAAATGATGAGCACATTTCAGATGCAGATTATGATCATGCTAAAAAAATATGGAAAACATTCAAGATTAAAAATATGGGAGAATATCATGATCTGTATCTTAAGACTGATATGCTGTTGCTGACAGATGTTTTTGAAACTTTAGAAAAATGTGCATTGAGTATTACAAATTAGATCCTTGTCATTACTTCAGTAGTCCTGGTTTAGCCTAGGATGCATGCCTTAAGATGACTGTTATCCAACATGACTTAATCACTGATATTGATCAATATTTGTTTGTGGAAAAAAGATTAAGAGGCGGTACAAGTTATATCGCAAACAGATATTCGCAGGCTAACAATAAATATATGAAAATATACGACAAGAAAATAGAAAGCAAGAACATACTATATCCTTATGCTAATAACTTGTACGGGTGGGCCATGTGTCAACCGTTGCCTACTGGTAACTTCAAGGGGGTTTATACGTTTGGAAAAGGAAAATCAAATTACATTGTTGAGTGTGATATCGAGTATCACAAGAAACTGCATAATTTGCATAATGATTATCCTCTTGCACCGGAAATTCTAAATATAAAAGATGAGTTGTTGTCAGACTATTGTGAAAATTTAAAACAAAAGTTTGAATTGGGATGTTAATAAACTTGTTACAACACTAAAAAATAAAGAAAAGTATGTCGTGCATTTTAGAAACTTAGAATTGTATAAAAAGGTTGCATTGAAGGTAACAAAAATACACCGAATACTACAGTTTGAAGAATCAAAGTGGTTAAAGACATACATTGACTTTAATACTGCCAAGAGAACAGCTGGTAAAAATGCTTTCGAAAAGGATTTCTTCAAACTGATGAACAATTCAGCTTTTGGTAAAACTATGGAAAATTTGAGTAAAATAATTAATGTTAAATTAACTCACGACGAGGGGGTCCTTTTAAAATATGCAGCAAGACCTTCATTTATTTCTTGTAAAATGTTTAATGAAAATTTATTTGCCATAAACAGTATAAAAGAACGCTTAGTTTTAAATCGTCCTTGTAGCATGGTCACAGACCATTCTCTTTGTTCAGACACAGGTGTAAATCGTTTAATTGAAAATAAGTAAATCCTTTAATTTAAAATAAGACCTGTCAGAATAACTGTGAGAATAACAGTGAGAATAACAGTTAGAATAACTAAAATAGAGCTGAAATGGACATGCTACAAAACAAAGAGAGTATGGTTTCATCTCGTTGGTTAATTTAAACACCTCGATGGGCTACGCCCATCTCGATGTTTAAATGAACCAACTGAATGAAACCATACTCTATCTATTACTTGTTATGTTGGTATGTGTATTTTAGACTTGTCAAAATATTTATTGTATGATTTCCATTACAACTACATTAAAAACAAATCTGATAAAAAAGCTAAATTATTATTTACTGATACCGATTCCTTGTGTTATGAAATAAAGACAAAAGATGTGTATGCAGATTTTTACAAGGATAAAAACTTTTTGATAATTGTGATTATGATCCAAAAAGTAAGTTTTATTTTAGTGATAATAAAAAGGTTATTGGCAAGATGAAAGATGAAACGTGTGGCATACCTATTGTTGAATTTGTCGGACTACGAAGAAAAATTATAGCGCATGATAATTACAAAGAGATTTTGTTTACAGCAACAGAAAGTCACCACGACATGAAAGTTATTAGATCACAAAAGCATAACATAAGCTGCTATGTAATAAATAAAAACAGTTAATCAGCTTATGATGATAAAAGATACGTACTAGATAATGGACAAGATACATTAGCATACAAGTAAAATACTCCATGGTAAAAACGATACGTGATGCGATGATGAAGACTACTGCCCGGTTCCGTCTGACTTTGCTTAATCAATTGCACTTGTTTTAGTTATTTACAAACATTAATAGATAGTGAGGGTTTTGGCAAAGTTCTTCCTAAGCGGAGGGTGATAAACTAAGGTTTAATAGATAGTGGGGGTATGGGCAAGGTTTTTCCTAAGAGGAGGCCGAATAAGCAGTTTATACAGTTGTAAAAGATGTCTGATATTAAATATGCTGTCACCATTTGGTGCTTGCAATTGTGTTGGGGCATCTGGAGACAACTGATAACTGTTTGATTGTTTGTCGCGAGGGAGGGAAACTGCGCTGGTACCCCCACTATATATACTACTATCTTCCCCAACATCGTACCTCTTACCTCTAACCAAGATATAACTATACAGCAAATATGATTTCAATACATGCCACCGCTATGTTTTAATTTAGCGGAAACCAACTTTCATTTAAATAAGCGGAAACCAAATTTCATTTAAATGTCGCAGTGACCTTGATCTTCGATATATTGACTTCAAAACCAATAGAGTCTACATCTCACCAATATATAATTGCCCGCTTCCCGCTGCCAGCTGCCCGCCGCCACACCTGCGTGAAAACGGGCATATACAAATATCTGAATCTACCAGATACTCCAAACGAGAATAATGATTTTAGGCCAGTTGGTAAGGTGTCATACCGGTAAATATCAACCCATTGAACACAATGCAAAATAAGCTTTTTTTTTGGAGATCAGTTCCACAACATTCGGTCGCTTCAATACACTTTAATTCTGGGAAACTTTAATTCTATGAATTTACACACATTTGGCTCGCAAACGATTTGGAATAGAACATCGATTCGGTTTTTCAACAGTTCGCGTCATTCATTCTCACTATGTTTGTTTGTCTGTTTGTATGGTGTTTTACGTCATTTACAACACATGTCAGGTTATATATGACGGTCGATTTTTTGTGGTGGAGGCAGACCACCCACTTTTCCTGGGTAGAACCAGTACTGTAAATCTCCCGCCATCCGTAAGAATCGACACTTCCTCACTTAAAGTCGAGCAGACTATGCGTTTTTTAAAATAAACATATCTCAAAACCACATATCTTCCTACCCTCTGTGCTCATACTCTCCAAAGAAATAGTCATGACAAACACAGTAAAATACTTACTATTCATGACAACACACATACTATTTTAACATCGGGTTAGATTTAACAATGAAATAAAAACTAATCTTGGGGAAAACACATGCTAACTAAAGTGGGTGGTCTGCCTCCACCACAAAAAATCGACCGTCATATATAACCTTACATGTGTCGAAAATGACGTAAAACACCATACAAACAAACAAACAAACAAAAAATAAATCTGTAAAAGACGTATAAACAGTTAAATATTACTTAAAATATTACTCATATTACGATTATTATGACGCACGGCAGTCATGCTTTATTTTTACCCACAATTATGTTGAAAGCCCCTGGGTGCGCCCACCCCACCACCCCTAAATCCGCGCATGGCTGTTATGCTGAAGACAGATTTTGTGGCCGCATACATTCAAGACAAACATAAGTTACAGACATGAGTGATACGAGTAGATACGACATACCATAAAGAAACTAACCCGCCAAATAACGACACAATTACACTACAAAACTCTATCCAGGTGTTCATGTCATATTCTAATCTATATATGCTGATTAAAAGTATAGGTTCTTACAATACCGTGATTTAATTTATGAGTTGGTAACATCAACCGTTTTGGGGTTTGGTCCGGATGGTTAAAGCAATTTATATTGTGTCTTTAGAGTTTGATTTCTCAAAATATGTAAGATAGACTTCGTCATCAGTAGGTTTAGAAACAGTGTACACATGTTGTACAATTTGGCTGTTGTTGGCGGGATAGTTACTTCAACTCTTGGTAATGTTAAAACGACAGTGAACGTATATCTACAATGCATTGTCCTGGTCTATTTATAACGTGCTAACATTATCCATGGTAAAAACGCAACTTCAAAATAAAACTTAGTTTGTTTTCTGGTTCACAGCGTGTACCAAAGGAATTCAAAGTGTACATGGAAGTAGGTATAAATGGTCAATCCGGGATGGTCGGGGTATTTGGGTTCTACTACTTATTCTTTCAACGTCTATACACACTGGATTTAAAAGTGTACAACTGACTTGATTACGTCGTCAAAGACTGGTTTGTCAATACTGATAATAGGTTGTTTTTTGAAGAGCATCGAAAAAGAAAGTGAAAATAGACATGGAAAAAATACAAGACTGACCTCGTCTTTAACAGTAAACTGAAAGTTGTTTAAGGACATGTGTACTTAAACATGCATTTAAAATCAAAATATGCCTTTGAAATGTAATACATACCTTTAAGTTATTGTATTTTAATAAATCCAAGTAAGTTTAGTGAACATGCACTTTCAACTCTCCCAACAGTTCCGCTATAGAGGCATAGGTAAACGCGATAACGCATCGCCAATTTCCGTAATCCAGTCGGAACTGATTCGTCGATTTTCGTTATCCGGTGATAACATTTTATGTCAAAGTTCAATCACTCCTGGAGAATCTGAACACTACGGGAACAGGTAAGTGCAATAAAATGTGTACGGTATTTGTTTTGTGTGGCTCATCATGGCACTGCGACAATTTCAGAGACAAATAAGACGTAATTATTAAAGTAGTACACGATAATCATTCCTTTCTTTTCAATATCGGAAATTGTGTTATTTTTGTCTCGCCCACATAGTGGGTTACGTTGGGTCAAGGGACATCACGTAATGCCAAAATTACCAAGGTCAAGGTTATATTTTGCGTTATTTTCCCAAAAATTAACCTTGGTTAGGTAACTCGACCTTGGTTAGGTAACTTAACCTTGGTTAAATGTATGTGATTGACTCATTCTCTCTGTTTGATACTTGGTCATATGTATTGTTGGCATTGGTGGACATCACTGAACGACAAAAATTACCACGGTCAACGTCATATTTTGCTTATTTTCCCTAAACTTAACCTTGCTTAGGTAACTTAACCACAGTTAACTTTATGTGATTGCCTAACTTTATGTCTTTGATACTTGGTCATATTCATGGTTGGCATTGGTGGACATCGCTGAACGACACAAAATACCAAGGTCAAGGTCACGTTTTGCGTTATTTACCCTAAACATCAGTTTGGTTAGGTAAGTTAACCTCAGTTAACTTTTTCTGATAACTTTAAATTTCTTTGTTTGATACTTGATCTTATGTATTGTTGGCATTGGCGGACATCACTGAATGACAAAAATTACCAAGGTCAAGATCATATTTTGCGTTATTTCCCCCAAATCTAACCTTGGTTAGGCAACTCAACCTTGGTTAGGTAACTTAACCTCAGTTAACTTTATGTGATTGTCTCACTTTATGTCTTTGATACTTGGTCATATGTATTGTTATACACCCCCCCCCCCCCCCACCCACCACCACACCCACCCCCGCTAAACTTAATTTAGCGGGGTATACTGGTTTCACCCTGTCGGTCTGTCCGTATTTGCAATATTTGTCCGCTCTATAACTCCTCTCCCCTTAAAGAAAATCTCATGAAACTTCAGACGTGGACTGCCTATGATGAGAGGATAATATCTATTGATTTTTAGGTCAGTAGGTCAAAGGTCAAGGTCACCATGACCTGATAATGAAAAATATTGTCCACGCCATAACTCTTCTCCCACTGAGGCAAATCTCATAAAACTTCATAGGTGAACTGCTTGTGGTGAGATGAAGACCCCTATTGATTTTGAATGTAGTAGGTCAAAGGTAAAGGTCATCGGGACCCGATAATGAAAAACCTTGTCCGCACCATACCTCCGCTCACACTGAAGCAAACCTCATGACGCATCATAACTCCGCTCCCCCTGAAGCAAATCTCATGAAACTTCATAGGTGAACTGCCTGTGCTGAGAGGAAGAAACCTTCTGATTTTAAGTTAGTTCGTCAAAGGTCAAGGTCATGGTCACTGGGTCCCGATAATGAAAAACATTGTGCGCACCATAACTGCTCTCTCTCTCTCTCTGAGGCAAATCTCATAAACCTTCATAGGTGAACTGATTATGGTGACAGGATAGCCCTATCGATTTTGAGGTCAGTAGGTCAAAGGTCAAGGTCACCAGCACCCGATATTGATAAACCTTGTCCGCTCTATAACTCCTTTCCCCCCTAAAGGCAAATCTCATGAAACATCATAGGTAAACTGCATGTGGTGAGAGGACAACACCTATTAATTTTGAGGCTAGTAGGTCAAAGGTCAAGGTCACCGGGACCCGATAATGAAATTACTTGTCCGTTCCATCACTCCTGTCCCCCTGAAGCAAATCTCATGAAACTTTATAGGTGAACTGCCTTTGGTGAGAGAATGACCCCTATTGATTTGAGATCATTAGATCAAAGGTCAAGGTCACAGGGACCCGATAAACCGCATATGAAATATGCATTTTTGGCCCGTCACATGACCTTAATTTGTCGTATCGGACCGCATTTGTGATAATACTCATTCCTCGAGAGCTTATTGGAGGGTAATTTTGTGCGTATTACGGGCCAAAAATGCGTATATATATGATAAATAGAGAATAATAAATGGGTATTTTCATATCACACCTTATATCAGGCCTGAGACGCCATATCAGCCCGAGAGCTTTAGCTCGAGGGCTGATATGGGTCGAGGGCCTGATACAGGGTGTGATATGAAAATACACATTTTTTATTCTATTTATCATATACTTGAGCTTTGTCGAAATTTCAACTTCAGCTCAATCAGTACGCTGTTTTCCAGGGAGAAAAAAAAGTTTAGATCTAGTCCATTCTGATGTGCTCATGTTTGTCGCGTAAGTGGTACACAACATTTTTTTTTTTTCTGAAATCTTATTGATAATATTGAAAATGAATTCCATTGATTTTGATTTTTTTTTAGTCAAGGTGAATTGTCATTAGTGGTTATGTTATCCACGGATAATGATTCTATAGCCGATAATATGCCGAGAAAACAGGATGGTAGTAACAAATGAAACGCAGACGACAAACAATACCCGTGACAAATCGTATACAACCGCAACTAATCGGTTATTTCCGTATCACTCGGGTAAAAGGATCGAGATGAACATTCGGTTCTTTCCGTGATATGACATTTTTTCACCCTATATTTCACGCGTGTGATAAAGCTTTATTGCCCGGCAACGAAATCCTGATTGCTATGACTAGCTAGGTCTATGTTGTATCGTATGGGAAAATATATGATAAATAGAGAATAATAAATGGGTATTTTCATATCACACCCTATATCAGGCCTGAGACGTCATATCAGCCCTCGAGCTTTAGCTCGAGGGCTGATATGGGTCGAGGGCCTGATATAGGGTGTGAAAATACCCATTTTTTATTCTATTTATCATATACTTCAGCTTTGTCGAAATGTCAACTTCAGCACACTCACTGCGCTGTTTTCCAGGAAAAAAAAATAAAGTTTTTATCAATAGATCTAGTCTATTCTGATGTGCTCATGAATTCCATTGAATCTGAAACTGTCTAATCAAGGTGAAATGTCATAAGTGGTTATTTCATCCACGGATAATGATTTTATAGCCAATAATCTGCCGCGAAAACAGGTTGAAACGCAGACGACAAACCATAGCCGTGACAAATCGTATACAATCGTAACTAATCGGTTATTTCCGTATCACTCCGGTAAAAGGATCGAGATGAACATTCATTTCCGTGATATGACATTTCTTCACCCTCTATTTCACGTGTGTGATAAAGCTTTATTGCCCGGCAACGAAATCCTGATTGATATGACTAGCTAGGTCTATGTCGTATCGTATATTCAAAAATAACGTATTTGTAGGGAAGTATATGATAAATATTAATACTAATGCTAGGCATCTGTCTGTAAACGAACATCATATTAAAATGAAGACATTTTGCTCAGCATCCAAACTGACATATTGACATCAAACTTGCAAATAACGTAACGTGTGTCCTTTCGAATCTCAGGTGAGTTCATGAGTATGTAATATCATCTCCCAGACTATTGTGTCACAAATGCCAAAATAGGTATTTTGAAATATGGTACAGCCTTGCATTTACCAAGCAGAGCATTTGAGCTAGACACTGGAGGCTTTCATTCTATACGGCTTTTTTTAAAATTAAAACATATTCCTGAACATAACAAATATTCTTGTCATGTTTAATGACACCCACGGAAAAGGTTGTGTATGTGTTTTGTCTCACACCTTTATTATATAATGTCAACAGTACCGAATTCATGAAATTGTCGTAAATGAAATATTTTCTTTTTGACAAAGTGGTTATTATAAATGATTCAGACAACTGCATGTGTATAATACACGGCGAGTAATGCTTCGACTGGATTTTTGGATGAGAAATGTATATGCTTCTTGTCACTCTGTTTTACCAAGCCGGAAGTGCATTCTATTTTTCATTGATTTTCATTGATTTTTCAATGCTTTTTCGTGTTTTTTTGGCCGAAAAGTATTTGCATTATTCTTTTAGCCGGTGAGGTAATCTCAATTCTAATACACCCCACTATATAGCCTAGTTTAAAATATCTCGTTATATTGAAAGATATATCACTGTAATGTTTGCAACGTTAGGAGAATAAGCATTGCGCATTGCGCATTCCGCATTGTAACGTATGCAACGTTAGGAGAGCAAGCAAAGCAATGCGAAAGATTTCAGATGTGTGCGTTATTTTCACATTTTAGGGGTATTAGAATAGAAATAGAACATCGTTTACGGTGAATTATCTATAATATATCACGGTTTGTCATTCAATTGTATACAATAATTTCACTCGCCCTTCGGTGATATATTGAACGATAATTCACAGTAAACGATGTTGTATTTATTAAATAAACCAAAATATTATGTTTTATGTATATGGTCCTCTGATCAAAACTTAGCTACACGTAGGACCGGATTAGTACTCGAATTGGTCTGGGAATCCACGGAATCCACGTGCTGCGTACATTTTTCTTTACTTTTTTTTTCATTTTTGTCGTTTCTGTGTGCTTTTTTTTATGAAAGATTTACTCTAGACATGAACACGGCAGTATATAGAGATTATTTAACTGCTGCGTTCGATTATTAGGAAATCCTTCACGAGTTGGCGAGTGGATGCGTGCGAGTGAAAAAACAATACGCTTGCCATCTCGTGAAAGATTTCCTAATAATCGAAAGCAGCAGTTAAATAATCTGTTTATTACATTTTTAATATCTATTTATTACATGTTTAACTTTATTTTGTATAAGTTTTATAATTTTGATTGTAGTTCGAACCAAATTGCGCCATGGTAGTCGCGGCTTATTTACTACGAATTCGTTTTAAGGCAAATCGCTAAAAGATACGCGATAGTAGTAAATCGCCTTACACTACAATATAAAAACTTCAAATTTATCGTTTTAAGACAACAAACTTTATATATAGACATATAAATGTGTACTGTATTTTTTCATAAATCTGTTTTAAAGCAACAACATTTATTCAGTACATGTGTAACATTAGATTAAGATCGCCGATTCACATAGGCAATCGCTTCAATCTTGTAAAAAATCGTTCAGCGTGTTTTCAGCAGTTCAGACAAAAACAAATGAATTTAGACACGGACAATGTTGTTTAAGGCTTTGGAATATCGAATGACAATGCTTCAATGAATCATGATGTAACTAGACCTATTTCTATAGAAGAGCTCTCATTAAAAGTTTAGCGGCATTATTTAGTAAAAGTGGTATCTTGGTGTTTTTATATTAATTTCGGTATGCTGAGTTCGATTATGGTGGATACCAAGCTGAATTTTGACAGGAAAGACAATTGTTGGGACATTCCATTGTTTTTTGATAATTTTACTGGGAATTTTTGGAATATATTTTGTAATTAAACATTTTACACCATTTATCAATTTTCTCTACATATTTTGACTTCATATTTTAAATTATCACAGGAATAATATTTCAAGCTGAATTTTAACAGGAAATGCATTTTTTGGGACATTTTATCATTTTTTGATATTTTTACTGGGAAACTTTTGAAATAATTTTTTAAAATAGACATTTTACACCAGTGATCAATGTTCTCCATGTATTTTGAGTTTTTACATCACTTATACATTTTCTCTGTATATTTTGACTCCAAATACATTGACTTTTCACGGTAACAAGTGAAATAAAGTCTACATATTCCGTCTGTTGCATATTATAGATTCTGCAGACAGAATTCTCTGCAGTCTTGATGGTGTTTTCTGTAAGGTCTCCCTCCCTAAGTCATTAAGTAGGTTATGGTGCTCTTTTAATACCATTCCATGTTACCTGCTTGTGTGGTTTGCAAAGGAAGTGGTGCTGCATTTTGTTAATGCATGAAAATGGCAAAAGGCCATCGCTGATCCCATTGGTAGGTTGTTGTACACAGCTTCAGTTGGAATGTATCGCCTTTACTTCGATTTGCCTTTTATAAACCACCATTGTTGACACTGTACATGTGGAAAATGCTATACTAGTAGCAGGAAAAAGTGCTGTACTGGCGTTGAGAGCATACATCTTCATGATGTGTATGAGCTTTCTCATTGATGATCGCAGAAAAGTAAAATCACTTGTACTTAGTGATGATCGTGTTTCAAATTTGTCTATGAGGTCATCAGCTGCAACAATTTCCTTAATGTCTATCACTTGAAAAATCAATTTCTCAGACCAAAACGGTACAAGATATGCCTCTGACGATCAAAGCAACCTTCTGGATCTGCTGTTGGCTTCATCAGTGAGCTTAAAACACGGTGATCATAGTCCAACAAGTAATTCCACTTGTTACGGGACTGGTGCACTATCAATATTGGAAACACGGTGACCGTGCTATACCACAGCTACGTGTGCCGGTGAAAATGGAGTGAACACGTGGTGACAATAGTTTTTAGCCAATCATGATGTATTTAAGCCCTTTACCTGCAATTAGCTGTACTGAACCTATTTCTTATTAATAAAAAAGAAAAACAGTGTAGCACCCTCCGCTGAAGATGGCTCAAATACAAATATAGAATTAAAAAAGTACAGCAATGTGTGTACAGCATAAATATGAACAAAAAGAGGTCACACAACAGACACTTAATTCCTATGTAAGTATGAAACTGGTTCAGTCATTAAGTATAAAGACTAAGGATAAATAATGTGAACTATATGGTTTTTAAAAATATTCCACACATTCCCAAAAAAATTATCCAAAAAATGCCTTTCCTGTTAAAATTAAAACTTGAAATATTATTCCTGTGGCAAGTTTAAATGTATATGAAGTCAAAATATGTAGAGAGAATTGATGACTGGTGTAAAATGTTTACTTTATAAACATATTTCAGAAATTCCCAGTAAAATTATCAAAAGATGATAAAATATCCCAAAAATTGCCTTTCCTGTCAAAACCCAGCTTGAAATATTATTCCTATGACAAGTCAATGTATATAAAGTCAAAATATGTAGAGAAAATTAATAAATGGTGTAAAGTGTTTATTTTAATTGGTTTGTCCAAAAGCTCCCGGTAAAATTATCAAAAAGCAATGAAATGCCCCAAAAATTGCTTTTCCAGTCAAAATTTACATAGAAATACTATTACTATGATAAGTCAATGTATATGAAGTCAAAATACGTAGAGAAAATTGATAACTGAGTAAAATTTTTATTTTAAAACC
>JAWPHD010021655.1:0-27583 GCA_037043455.1 Cyrtodaria siliqua
AAACAACACAGAAATATGGATTTATTTATTTTTAAAAAAATCGAATTTCACCGGAGCGGGGTGGGGGATGGGGAGTGGCGAGGGCTAGGGGCGAGGGGCGAGGGCGGGGTCAACATAGCTATTGTGAAGAATGACCAAAACAACACAGAAATATGGTAAAACAATAAATATAAAAAATGAGGTTTTGAGTGTGAGGGGGGTGGGAGAGGCATGAGGCATGGGGGTTGGCAACATAGATATGTGTAAATAATAAATAAGAAAAGACTTTCGAGTGTGGAGGGGAGGGGGCGGGGCGGGATGTTTGGCAACATGGCTATATGTGTAAGAATTGAGCAAAACAACACAGAAATATGTAAAAAATAAATAAAACCGAGTTTCGAATGGTGGGAGGGGAAGGGAGGGGTAACATAGCTATATGTGTAAGATTGACCAAAACAACAATGAAATATGTTTAAAAAAAGATTTAAAATGAGTTTCGAGTGGGAGTGTGGGGATGCATGGGAGTGGGGGCCACATAGATTGATTTAGAATTGACCAAAACAAAAAAGAAACATGTAAAAAAAAAAAGACTTTCGAGTGTATGTGTGGGTTGTTGGGGTGGGGGGGGGGGGGGGGGGGGGGGGGGTCAACATAGCTATATATGTGTAACAAATGACCAAAAAACCACAGAGAAAATATTTAAAAAATATATAAAAAAAATCGTTCAAGTGTGGGGGGTGGGTAGGGGTGGGAAGGCGGGGATGTGCGTGGGGAGGAGGGGTGGGCAACATAGCTATATGTGTAAGAAGTAACCAAAAATAACACAGAAATGTAAACAAAAAACTGCCTTTCCAATATGGGGAGGCGGGGGAAGGCATTGGGTGGGGAGGGGGTGGGGGTGAAGCAACATAGCTATGTGTGTAAGACAAACCAACACAAACATATGTTAAAAAGGCATGGGGGTTGTGGGGTAGGGGAGGGTGATGGGGAAAGGGGGTGCGGGGAGGAGGGAGCCCATGCCCCAATATGAGTGAAGTATGAATAAGATGCATAATGCTATAAGACATCCCAGCCAAAATCATAGATATATACAACAGCTTACACGCAAACCTTGATCTGCCTTTATTGCACATTTTATGGGCCATCACAATTCTGGTTGCATGGGAGCCCATAATTTGCAGAAGAAAAAAATACTTACGCAACCCTTTACAACATGCTATAAGGAAACCAATTCCCAAATTTAGTTGAGCTAGAACAAGAAATGTAAGAGATATAGACCTGTAAACACAGCATACACGCACAATTTGATATGAAATAGACACTTTTTAGGGGCTTTCAGAATTTGGGTCCCATGGGAGCCCAGGGGTTACCGGAACAAAAATTACTTAAGCAGCTTAAGATAAAGCTATAAGGAAGGTCATGACCAAATTTGGTCGTGCTAGGATAAGAAATGTAAGAGATATAGACTTGTAAACACAGCTTACACGCTGAATTTGATGTGAAATGGAACATATTTTAGAATTTGGGTTCCATGGGAGCCCATGTGTTACAGGAACCAAAATTGCTTATGCAGCCCTTAAGATAATGCTTTAAGGAAGCCCATGGCATAAATTGGTTGTGCTAGGGTAAGAAATGTATGTAAACACAGCTTTGACATAAACCTTGATGCGAGACGCCGACGCCGACGCCGACGCCAACGCCGACCCAACGGTGACGCCGGGGTGATTACATCAGCTCTCTTATTCTTCGAATAAATCTCAATTACTTTACATAACTGTAACACATAACAGTAACACATAACACCAGCGTGATGCATCATAGACACAGATATTTATCATGATATTATGTGCCACATGACCTGCGCTGTAAACACATAACTGTAACACATAACAGTAACACATAACACATGCTAGGATAAGAACTGTAAGAGATATAGACTTGTAAACACAGCTTACACGCTCAATTTGATGTGAAATGGGACATATGGGACCTCAGAATTTGGGTTCCATGGGAGCCCATGGGTTACAGGAACCAAAAATGTCTTATGCAGCCCTTAAGATAATGCTTTAAGGAAGCCCAGGGCATAATTTGGTTGTGCTAGGATAAGAAATGTATGTAAACACAACTTACACGTAAACCTTGATGCGGGACGCCGACGCCGACGCCAAGCCAACGCCGACGCCGGGGTGATTACATAAGCTCTCTTTCTCTTCGAAGACTCGAACTAAAAAAAAATAATTCAGTTTTCTTCCATATTCTACCAAATTTTAGAATATATTATTGGTGCAATATTAACAAAAGTAATATGAAAAACAATTTGCTTTGAAATATTCGAATAATTAATATTAATGATAGAAAATATGCAAGTTATACTGAAAACTAACGGGACCATGTGAGTTTTAAATTAATCAAGATTGCCATGTGTCCCTTTAAAATCGTTAATACGATTACTTTACTCGTTAGAATAATCTATAGCCTCTAAGATTGCATTCACACAGATAGAAACACACATGTTACACGAATAAATAACAAATTAATACGATCTTCTCTCATCACGAGATTATTTAATATCACCAAGCGATTAATTAATAACTTCTTCAACCAATCATTAATCCATATGGATTAGATGTGTACCTTCTCAGTGCTTAAAAGTCAATAAACTGCAGAACATATTAAGAAATAGAATGAAATAAGATGGACTGGGTTTTTCAAAAGTTTTCTGAAAGTTCTTCATCACTAAGTGTGTCACATAATTTGCTCGTAGCTTCTGTCCATTTTATTGAATTATCTGTTTCAGCGAGATCCTAAGTATTTGACCCCACCATCACCTCCCACCCATTCACACACTGAACCGTTGAAAAACACTACATGTACATGGGATAGTGTGTTGTCCCGGCGAGCAATTTCTGCAATAGTTATTATACTCACGGTCAATGAAAACGCACCACAAGACAAATTCTTTTAAAATTTAGAATTTGAGGTATTTTGGACAAAATATGAAACAATCCATATAACGAATCGACATTTAACATTTTTACGTGCATATCTGGATTTGCTGCATTCCACATTTGTGTTATGAAATGCACGTGCATTTCCGGGTTTCTTTAGTTACATCGGTTCAGTTACATCTTTTCATGGCATAATACTGTCAGACGTCAAACAATAAAAAGGCCGGTAAAACAAAATGGGATCTATTCCGAGATAAATTAATGCAGAATGAAATTTAGTGGAACAGTTTTCTTTTTATGATTATCTATAGTAAACAATGTTAAATGACGGGGTAAATAACCGCGTAACTGCTTAAGGGGGAATTGACCTATTCGAAAAGTTAAGGGTACGCATATGAACTATATAAATATATTAAATTTCAAGATATTTGCGATTTGAATATGAATTTTGTTTTGTCTTCATTTTAACAGGTCTTTAATAATAACGTCTCGAATATGTCTATGTTTGGCGTTTAACATAAAAGTCGCCTTGCACTCAATTGTCGACGTTTTTAGCATCACAGAGTGTTAGTTTAGTGACATGCAATTATGTTTTTATATCACACTGTTCGTATTGACGAGACCTTTCATCTAATATATAAATTATTATAAATTATATCATTTAAATTAAGCTGTAAACTATTATTTACAGACTTTCCTATTTCTTTCGCTGCTTTTTTACCGTGGAATTTTAAGAAAAAAAGACGTTAAAGCCATTTAAATTTAAGTATGATTTAGAGAATTTAATTTCCTATCGGAATAAAAAACAAAATGTGCTGGTCATCGGATTATTTATTTCAGTATACCTGTTTTATTGATCCCAAACCTCTTCGAAAAATGACGTCTCTGTCGGCGTCGTATCATTAACATAAAGACGGCATTTTAATCATTCCCCTCTCTCTTAGGTAGCTCCAAATAACCTATAATGTGTTGATGCGGCGTTATTAGCCACATTAATTCCTTCTTTAGTTTAAATTTGGTTACGCCCAGATAACAAGGGTGAACCCGGTGCTCCGCTCACCACACCACGTAACCGCGCCCTCACCCCACATCAAAGAAGCAGGTAAGCATGTATTTTAAGCATGTACACTTCTCAAAACTGCTAACTACACCGCTACGTTTTGGGTTATATATATCGATGGGTTGAATGTTTTTCAATAAAATAAAAAGGAAATACCAATTCAATCATTTTTACATCATTTCATTTTATTTTTTTCATGGGCAATGCTAGAACTAAACCACAATAAGCAATTACAAACGACCCATGTAAACACTAAAGTCACACTTTTCATTTCTTGTTCATAAAAGTGTGACTTTAGTGTTTACATGGGTCGTTTGTAATTGCTTATTGTGGTTTAGTTCTAGCATTGCCCATGAAAAAAATAAAATGAAATGATGTAAAAATGATTGAATTGGTATTTCCTTTTTATTTTATTGAAAAACATTCAACCCATCGATATATATAACCCAAAACGTGAGCGGTGTAGTTAGCAGTTTTGAGAAGTGTATTTAACATGCTCTCTAAGTCAACCAAGATCAACACCTGGATATTGTATTTACAACACACCAACCCACCTCTCCATTTTAGAGAAATATATTGGAGAGTGTGATTGGGGATGATCCTCCTTCACCTTTTTTTCCTCCAGGATTCTTATATATTTCCCCTCTGTCATGGGCGGATAACATAGTATAATGTGTTGATTAGCTGTTAAATAAGGGCACATTACTTGAAAATATCTTAGTTTACCCTAAACCCGACCTTTTTCAGACGGGCAGGTAGGGATTGCTCTTCCTACCATGTATGTCAGATTCTCTTGTGAATGCTGTTTAAAGATTACCTGTTTGTTTGGACACTACCTTTTGCACTTATTAAAGCTGATTTAGCATAGTAAAGTGTGTATTGCAAAGTTGAAAATCTTAACCGTGTAGATAACATGTTTGTCTGAAACAAATGGTAAACACGGTATGCATTTTGTTAACAAAAAAAAGAAGAAAAAAGGTGAGAGGATGATCCCCATTTTCAGAATATGTTATTCCTAAACTCCTCTGATGAACAAAGCTGGACCTGGTGCTTGCTCCCTAAAATCCGACAAACATGTTAAATATATGCTTGCCTGCTTTTTTGATTTGGGGTTGGGGGTGTGGGGGAGTGTAGGGGGCGTGGGGTGTGGGGGTGTGCGTGGTGTAGTGAGCGGAGCACCGGGTTCATCCTTGTTATCTGGACGTAAACAAATTCAAACTGTCAAGTATAATTGAATATTGTTTAACGCCGCAACACATTTTGCGTTATTTGGAGATGCCGCGAGAGAGGGGAATGATTAAAATACACATGAATCCGGGAACCTGCCCTACTCTTACTAAAGACTAGATTTACGTCCCAATATGACGGACAAGGCAAATGGAACGTTTCTTGCCCAAGGACGCACCAACAAAACACAGTGTCGATGGTAAGGCTTGGACCCGATTCCTCCGGATTTCAAATCCACCGTGCTATCCACTAGGACGCGCCAACACCTTTGCAAAGTATATAGCAGTATTTAAAATACTTTCAGTCAAACATGTTTATGAACATTGAGTGCATGAGTGCATGCAATCGCTTGCGCGCGTATTCAGCGTGTGTGTATCTTAATGATAGAGACGTAAAGTTCGTACTCCGCCATCAACATACACATTTTACAACAGATGTAAATACCATTTCTAAATCTACTGACATCGATATAATTATATTAAATAGTTGTCATGATGATCAGCCAATAAATATAAAAATCATGCATCTAAAGATTTTTCTATTTTATTAGTATTATACTACCAGTATTGTGGCAGACTACGCTATACAATACAATATATAATACAACTTAAATGTTTTTTTTAATCCAAAATCTATAGACACAATATAAATGGTTTTAACCAGCCACAACCAAACCCCGAAATTGGAGTCGAATTTTTTCTTCATTTTTTAAGAACCGTGAATAAACCTATACTTTTAATTGGCACATATATATTATAATATGACCTGAAAACCTAGATAGGTTTTTGATAAACTGTTTTGTAGTGCATTTTTTCCATTATTTGGCGGGTTAGTTTCTTTAGCATATAAATATACGAAAATATGTCTTCAGTGACACACAGCCAGGTATACACCTCGCTGATCTCATTATTGGAGAGCACTGTAATAACAACACATCAAAATATATTTTAAACTTTAATAGATTTGGCAAATATTGGGCGTGGCATGGATTGAAAAACAAGCCCCAAGCATGGGGTTTAACAATTGGGCTGCCGGTAAGCACAAAAGACCATTATGGCAAGCCCTTACAGTAGAAAGCATTAAGCAATAAAGCAGCTTGAATATTACACTATTAAGGACATAAATACATGTGCACCAAACCAAATGTTCATTATGAAAGCAACTTTTCTGATAAGCATTCAAGCAAGTGTTGAAAGCACGGTTGATATTCAAGCATAATTACAAGTGCACCGAATTCAATCAATTCAAATGTTTTTTATCAATTCGTACGGACAGCAAATTTGTATATAATTTATGTTTAGATTACAATTCAGTCTCTGGGTATACAGGAGCTGAATAAATTTAAACTGAAACTTATATGTCCTTCCTTTCACACCTTCGCTGCCCGCCATTCAGTCTCTGGGTATACAGGAGCTGAATAAATTTAAACTGAAACTTATATGTCCTTCCTTTCACAAAATTTCCAGCAAGCATGTAAATGTTCTTAATATCCATGCCACACCAGTAATGGTTGACTACGTAAGTGGATCCAGAGGAAGACATCAACTGAAAATATATAACTCAGAGAAAGCAACATGATCTTGCAACATAAAATACTATCTTTTGAATATAAGTATTGACAAATAATGAAATTTCTTTAATGAACTTATCGTACTTATACAACTTCATAACACTATTATCGATTGCAATCAATGATCCTGTGGGCTGGGAGGGAGGGAATTTAAATTGTTAACATAAGCTAAAGCACGGTACCTCGATGTGAATCCAACATGACGGTGTAGATCTACGAACACTGCCCCGTGAAATTTACTCCCTAAGTTCAAAACGCTAATTTTGTGTCATCCAATAACCGTTGACTATAACAGATATTATAGTCAGTATTATTGGAGAGCACTGTAATAACAACACATCAAAATATATTTTAAACTTTAATAGATTTGGCAAATATTGGGCGTGGCATGGATTGAAAAACAAGCCCCAAGCATGGGGTTTAACAATTGGGCTGCCGGTAAGCACAAAAGACCATTTTGGCAAGCCCTTACAGTAGAAAGCATTAAGCAATAAAGCAGATTGAATATTACACTATTAAGGACATAAATACATGTGCACCAAATTAAATGTTCATTATGAAAGCAACTTTTCTGATAAGCATTTAAGCAAGTGTTGAAAGCACGGTTGATATTCAAGCATAATTACAAGTGCACCGAATTCAATCAATTCAAATGTTTTTTATCAATTCGTACGGACAGCAAATTTGTATATAATTTATGTTTAGATTACAATTCAGTCTCTGGGTATACAGGAGCTGAATACATTTAAACTGAAACTTATATGTCCTTCCTTTCACACCTTCGCTGCCCGCCATATGGATGGGCGCCCGGACACTCCAAGTCATAGAGTAGAGTGTCCAGGCGCCCATCCACCGCCAAAAATAGGGGAAACATTTTTTGGCAGCAGCGAAGAGTGTGTATCAAAAACAAAATATCCGAATGCCACGCCCAAAACAGAAACGGTGCCATTTTTTTTTTCTATTTTCTCATCTCTGCCTACTTTAAATGAAACATTAAAATCCAGCCGCTAACTGGTTAAGAAACAAGTTGTTCCCTACATTTGATAAATGAACACCATCCTGTTCAAGACAGGTATCATCAGCCGGAACGTTTGGGTATGCTAACTGGTTTAAGAAACAAAGTGTTCCCCACAGTTAATTATGAACACCATCCTGTTCAAGACAGGTATCATCAGCCTGAATGTCTGGGTGTAGCAAATAAAGGCCCCCAATATCTATTATCGCCTTAGCAGCGTAACTGTTTAGCCGCTTTCTGGCCCTTGTCCTTGCTAAAGGATTGATAGAATAACGCCATGAAAGCCGAGGAAGTATTTAAGAACAAACAACGACCACATCTAAAAACCGTTAATGGGTATTTCCCTCAATCATTTCTCCACGACCACATGAGTTGACGCATCAGACATTGGCAAAATAAATAAATGTCAGTAAATTATCAAGTATGTAAAGGTTGGAGGATGATTTAACTGTAATGTGTGTCTCGAAAAACAAACTGACTGTTAAACGTGCCTAAATTAGCATCAGGAATATCGATCTTAAGCGGTTAAATACTATGAAGAGTAACATATACATGATACTCAGTTGCAGACTTAGAACTCTGAATGATTTCTGATAAAGCATGTATCTTTCCTACTGTTTCGCGTGCCATGGTTATTTTCATTTCAGACAGCAAACAACTGATATACATTTGTTTGTGTACAATATGCACATTTTCTTAAGTGTATTAAATTTTGTCTCCTGGATAATCAAGTTTATTTCTATTGTAAACATGACTTTAACTGCATTTTTACCTTTGACCTACGATCGCTTTTAGACTTGTGTCATCATCATCAAGCACCGAAGTAATTGATGAACAGTAAGTCAATCAATAGGTACATGAACTACAACTATCTAAAGGCTAAACCATCTAACACTCCGACAACAATACACGAAGAACATGTATCCTTTTCAAGTGAACTAGCCCGCATTAAAAAGGGTTAGCCACACAACTGTGTAAACTCCCTGTAACTAATACATAAAGATGTCATCGTGATGCTGACAATTGGAATGACATTTGTCTCATTTATCATCTTCTTGTATGACAACCTAAGTTGAAGCTGGTGACTTGGAGGAAATGTGTTATTATAGTACAATTTGCAACCTGCCCAGGATCTATTGTGCATATACCTTTTGGACGCCATGTTGTTTATATAACTTTGACTATGACTATTGACTAAAACCCCAGAGCTACACACACACACACGCACAAACTGCATTGTGGAACCCTGCAGAGAAGTTGTTATTTTGAATAGACACAGCACAGAAGTGGTTTTATAATTTAGTGACCATGCACATAACTGGTTTAAAGTGCGGTGTATTGATTAGGGACAAGCCGAAAAGGAACAGATAACTAAATTTCAATGAACCCCTGGCAAAAATACCTAGTGCAGGATAAATAAAACCTCATCGATCTAATGGATTGGCCCAACAATAAACCAATGATCAAATGGAATAGCCTTAAAATGAGGCATTATGATAAGTATGCAACCATTTGCCATGTCTTGAATATGTCCACCACTGATGAAGCACTGATAAGGCACTGTCGATGCATTAAATATGAATGTATTAAACATTGTAGGGATATATTTCCAAACTCTACACGACAAAGTTTCGAAATTCACAAAGCTGCTATGAGTAAGAAGTAAAAAGTGGAACTTTACATACAATACCAACACTGAAGGACTATATGACCTGTTCCACACATTGCATCCGATACCGACATAGACAATTTTGACTGGTGTTAAGTCAACTTGATGGTTACACGAACTGAAAAATAAGGCAAAATGTCCTAAAGATTGAAACAAAATAAGCTTGAAAGATGTGATAGAGATCCAATTAAAATTAGGCAGCATCAGCAACAGCGTCAGTATAAAACAACAGCCACTGTAATGAAAACATTATTGTACGCAAACTGAATAAATGTCAAGTTGATCGCTAGACGATAAGCATGGAATGTTTTATAAACAGTTATTAATTCAAATTAAAATAATGCCATATCCGACACAATACTTCCGCACCATCTTAGACGCACGCTCGGACGGTATGACGTCACCTACCGCTCTGGGTCATGAATATTCATTGCCTCCATTGGCAGACCAACAACTTACAGCCAACAGCAGCAAGGTAAAATTAGGTGAAATTAACAACTGGTGAGACGTACTTATCAGCAGTAAGAAAACATATTACCTAAACACTCCAATTACATGGTTAGCATCATAAAACACAATTACACGAACAGCCTTGGAGTTAAATAATGGCAGCAGAAGCTTAAGCAACGCTGATTACAAACAGGATAATGATTACTTGGAGACCATTTTAAACTTCCTAGTTTTTAAACTTTCTAGTGTGAACTGTTGGCAGTAACAATGTGTAACAAAAAGGAAAGGTGTGAAACAATCTACAGCCATACATCACTTACCCACATCTCCAATGAAAATGCAATTTGCATTTGCAGACTCCTGGTGTAAAATATGATATTTGGAGAGGTTTGCATTATACAACAGCAGGAAGTGGTGTAAAAAATTATACCATAAAAAACAAAACATATCTAGCCAAATATTTATGTTTTTTTTTTTGTTTGTTTTTTTGTCTTTTTTTTTGTTGATATTATTAGTATTATATATGTCCCAACTGACTAACCCACTGACTTTAAACCCATAATAAAGTGTATAAAAACGAGTCCTGTTTCCGTAGGCATCTGTAACATCTGTTCCTCTAGCTGCCTAACCTCTTTGTACGACCTCTTCTGCAATCAAACGAGCCACCCAACGATCTGTGACATAACTGCGTAAGATTTTGGTAAATTTTCGGGTACGTCTATAGCCTTATAAAACGGATGCGATAGTGCATTGCTAGGATAAAACAGTCCGTTTTCAAACAAAAGGATTTAACAATGTGTTAATTAAACAACTCATTAGCCATTATGCGTTGAGCGAGCGAAGCGAGAGAGAACATTTATTTTTTTTATTTTTTATTATTTATTTTTTACTGAGGGCGTGCAACGAAATTGTTTGATATTTTATCTGCAATAACATGGACATACATGTATGAATAAAAAAGGGGCGTTCTCAAACAAAAGGATTTAACAGTGTGTAAATTAAACCACTCATTAGCAAATTATGCGTCGAGCGAGCGAAGCGAGCAAGAATTTATCTACAGTAATATGGACATACATCCTTTGATATTTGATCTACAGTAACATGGACATACATGTATGATCCGGATTTTTTAGGGGGCGCGCACCAGGGTGGTGCGCCCCCACCCCCGGTATCCGCTAGTGGAATGTACCAAACCGCATTATTCTTGAAACACACTCAAATACCACTCATTGTTCTATCAACTACTGACCCAGTTAACTTGAAAATAAATGCAGTATAGGCTGTAGCCAGTACGCAAAATGTTGCTGGTAGATAATAGTTGCATTATTACACTTTAAACCTGCGACAGGCTCTGCAGTGAAGTAAAGGGACATTCCACTTTGGAATTGAGGGTCGCAGGTGGAGTAGTTTCGCCCAAAACCTCGCTTAAAACGAACGCTTTAAAAAACAAACAAAGTTATCAACGTTTAGACTCTATTTAAATTCGTCAACGTCGACGTCACACATAAACCCGCAATATGAGAGTAATATTAATCAACGTTTACCTACTCCCTGGCATGACGTCATTCATAAACCACGCAGCATATTTAGGGCAAAACTAATTGCGTGGGAAACCCCACATTTCGGGAATATTAATTAAATAATATACGAGAACGTTGTTATTTATTTACAGTTATAACAATTAGCAAAGGAATCGCACATTACAGAAACAAAGAAAGAGACGAAATAAAGCTTACGTTAATTGAAAGAAAAATTGTTCTGACTAGAATCAAAATGGCCGACCTAGTAAGGTGAAATAGGAGACTATATTTACATCGACCAACAACGTATATACTGTATGACTAAAATAAAACGAATACAACCTAATCGAAGATAAAATCATGAGCAACAGGAATATGACAAAAAGAATTGATAGATCATGCGAGTATGATTTCAATGAATTTAAATTGTTAACATAAGCTAAAGCACGGTACCTCGATGTGAATCCAACATGACGGTGTAGATCTACGAACACTGCCCCGTGAAATTTACTCTCTAAGTTCAAAACGCTAATTTTGTGTCATCCAATATCCGTTGACTATAACAGATATTATAGTCAGTACTATGTTATCAAACTATTTATCATAATGTTGTAAAATAGGAAATTGTTTGAAGATACGTGGGGCTTCATTTCGAAAAGCTTATTACGATATGTTTACTATAATGTACAGGGCTTCGCGTCAAGCGAAGCTGACAATGGCACACCCTTTGCCTAGTTGATCGAATGCTTGCTAAAACCTCCAACAATTTATTTTGAATAACTAGCAGGTTACTATCACTATTAATATGGTCAGCTGATTATTTAAAAAAATATTTATTGATATATCACCAACACGTACAATGTACCGTTTAATATAAATACCGTCTTTCTGTTAATGACATGACGTTGACAGAGACGTCATTTTTCGAAGGGGTTTGGGATCAATAAAACAAGTATACTAAAATAAATATTCAGATGACCAGCAAATTTTGTTTTATATTCCGATAGGAAATTAAATTCTGTAAATCATACTAAAATTTTGCAATTTTTTATGAAGCCATTTAAAAGATAAATGGCTTTAACGTCGTTTTTTCTTAAAATTCCACGGTAAAAAAGCGACGAAAGAAATAGAAAATTCTATAAGTAATAGTTTACAGCTTAATTTAAATGATATAATTTATATATCAGATGAAAGGTCTCGTCAGAACGAACAATATGATATAAACATAATTGCATGTGACTAAACTAACACTCTGTGATGTTACAAAATTGACAATTGAGTCCAACGCGACTTTTATGAAAAAACGTCAAACATAGCCATATTCGAGACGTTATTATTAAAAACTTGTTAACATGACGACAAAACAAAATTCATATTCAAATCGCAAATATCTTCAAATTTACAAATATATGTAGTTCATATCCGTACCCTTAAATTTTCGAATAGGTCAATTCCCCCTTAACTGTCATAAAAGCTTACCAGAAAACGTGTGAGACAAGTTCGGTATCAAGATTCAGTACTTAAACGCATAGGGAATATTGGTTTAGCAGTGTTTGCCAATAATCCAACAGCACAAACATATACAGTTAATGGTGCGTTTTCATTGACCGTCAGAATAACGGTTGGGGAAGGACCACCACCTGCAAACCCTTACAAATAGGACGTTTAATATAATACATAGAATGAATGAATTAATGGTGTTTTACGGCACGTCGACACATAAACAGGTCATTTTGTGAGCAAAAACTGATGAAAGATGAAGAAATAAAGTATTAATTAAAAATTAATGTAAATATATAAAGATAAAACTATTAAAAAATAAGGGATGATATGGTTATAATATAAACTATATATGTAAATCAACAAATGCCCGTCAATGGGTATACAAACAAGTTAATATACATAAGAACACATTATAATGATTTATATTGTCTGATTTCTTTTAGGAAATCTAAAACCAGACTAAAATCTATATATGATACATAGAATCAACTTAATGGTAATACGTATACATATTGTAATGTTTTATATTACGGATGACCTGTTTGGGACTCATTAAAGTAACCGAATGAGTAACTTAAAATATTTCTCCAGAAATTGGAGTGTTGGTATACATGTTTGTAGTAAAACATGCATTTAAAACTTAATTAGAAGTAAAATATCATTTTAACAATGGAATCCCTCATTTACTGCATGTACTTCAGCTGTAAAACAAGTAGATACTTCAGCTGTAAAACAAGTAGATATAAAAGTCGAACAGAAAATGTATCATTCAAGGACCACAGTCAACCAAAACACGCACAGAAACAAACATTAATTACAAGATGAATAAAAGGCAAGATATGACATCACAAAAATAAATGGGTTGATAGTAGGGCTACTGTCTTGGAAGGGTCAGAAGAGAAACAAAGGCCACTGGGGCATTTAAACCAAGTTCTAGGGTACACCAAACCTCACTCGTACCCTATTGTCATCCCAATAAAACGGGACAGTGTAAAAAGATATCCCGCAAGGTTATATTCTCTAACAAACAAGGCAGCATTAATAGGCAATATAAGTATAACACATACATGATCATGTATTTATGAATATAAAAGAACAAACCGTGAATGGTACGACAAGACACGGTTTAAGGCAAACATCAAACGCTGCCGTCCTTTGAGGGTTTCGGTAGACGTCATTATAGGGTCCACAATCTATCCGGCCATCGCACAATCAAAGAGGACTGCATAGTGGCGAACTGTAAATGGATCAACCACTAAACAAGCAGTGCGTTGCAAAATGATTGGGTCATAACCTCTTTTAATAAACTTTTTAAGAACTGTAATTTTAATAAAAATAATCAAGACGTTTATTTAATAAAGATGGTATGGACGTGATTATGACCAAGGATCTGACGAAGTTTGTAAATCACATCACCATAGAAGTTAGGTTGTGATAATCCTTGTCGCAGAAGAGTTCTTACATTTATATTTTTAAAGTAGATCAGGGTTACGATAATACAATTTTGCAAAGGGTTTTCGAAGTTTATGGTAACGGTATCTCTGCTGGAGTAGTTTCTTATTTATACACATTTTACGAATATTAAAGTCCTCAACAAGACTAGAAGCTCTAGACAAACGAATAAGTTGAGAAACATAGACCCAATAAGAAGTGGCTTGGGGAACATCCCCATCTAAGTGGGGATAATTAACAATATCAAAATTAAATTCATCTCTCTTGTCATATATTTTACTAATTATTTCACTATTTTCAACAGAGAGATGTAAATCAAGAAAAGAAGCGGCAGTATTAGAAATAGTAGATTTGTTGAGCTGAAGTTCTTTAGGAGAGATAGTATTAACCATAGTAGAAAATAAAGGATTGTCAATGTTCAATGTATAATCGAGATACCGACAGGTGTTATTAAAGACATCAATTACATCTGCCTGAGTATCTGGAGAAAGTCTTTAACATTATATAGCAATATAAGAACAAATCTGCGAAAAGAGGTGCACAGTTCGTACCCACTGGGATGCCAACAATTTGTCTATAAACGGTAGTGCCACAAAACCTTGTATAAGAAAAACTTGTTTAAGGAAAAACTGCCTCTATGAATTTCATACATTTCCTGTGGGATGAATGAATGAATGGTGTTTTAAGCCACGTCGACACATAAATATGTCATACGCGCAAAAAACATGAAGGAATGAAGTAGTAATTAAAAATAATGTAAACGTATAAAGATAAAATTATCTACAAATAAGAGATGATATGGTAGCAATATAAACTATGTATATATGCAAATCAACAAATGCCCGCCAACGGGCTTGTAAACAAGTTAATATATATAGGAAAATATTATACTGATTTATAAAGTCTGATTTCTTTAAGGAAATCTAAAACAAGACTAAAATCAAGAGTATCAAATAACTCTTTCAAAGTATTAACTGTGTAGTATCTTTGTCGCATAGGATCAAAGTCTACACATTCCAACAAGATATATTTGACTGTTAACGGTGCAAAACAGGGTATACATTCTGGCAACTGCTCACCTTGTAATAAATATGAATGAGATGGAAAGATAACAATATTAATTGGCTGTACAAGCCTTTCTACGATCGCCACACGGCACAAACAACGATATTGTGACATTAAAAGTAGATAAAAAGTCGAACAGGAAATGTAACATTCAGGACCACAGTCAACCACAGTCAACCAAAAACACGCACAGAAACAAACACTAATTACAAAGGTAAAAAAAAGGCAAGAGATGACATCATAAACATAAAAGGGTTGACAATAGGGCATTGTAACGGTTGGGGGTTTAAACCAGGTTCTATAGTGCACAAAACGTCACTCTTAACCTATTACTTGGACATTAAGGTACAGTGTTTATTGTAATCATGGTGACATTAAAACACTTTAGCTAAAAGGTGAGTACCGTTGCTATCATGTCACCTTAAATAATGCTTGTCTTTATTAAACATTTTGCATCAGTTAAGAATTAAGAAATTCGTAATCCATTTTGCTGAACAGATGTTATCTCCATATTGATCTCGTTGTGCTAATGTGGGATTGCTTAGTAACATCCTGTGTATTATATATATGTACTCGAGTTTCAGGACTGCAACTGTGATTACATCAGACGAGGAGTAGGGTTTTTGTTCTGTATGGTGTTTTAACGTCATTTTTTCCAGCAAATTTAGGCTATGTATGACGGTCGTTTTGTTTTGTGGTGGGGGCAGGCCACCCACTTAGCCACGGATAACACCAATAATGTATATCTCCCGTCATCCGTAAGAATCGACACTTTCTCACTTACAAGTTGAGCTTGCAGTGGGATTCAAGCTCGCAGCGATGAGAAGCGAGAAGGTTTACAGCGCAACGTCGTTATTCCCTTGATCACGGATGCGCTACAAGGAATTCAGGAATTAAAATCGTTTTAAATACTTTACGCGACATAAACGTTTAAGTCACATCATACATTGGTTGAAGACTTATAAAGGGTACGTTATCCATAGAAACATATCGAATTAGAGTATCCTCCCTTTAAAACGCAATAATATACTGATAAAAATAAGTTTAGCAATTAAATAACATAAATCCCGTGGCCAGATTCTAGGATATGTGTAGAAGCGGTCATGGGCAATATATATTTTATTTTTAACTCACATAATTAACAGTTATATTAAGGGAATACGTCTCAAAAGAAATATGCGAAAACACTAGCAACATGTGGTAATCTACATGTTTTACAAAAATTATAATTTCGCTCTTACTTAAATGTAAAGGGAGGTAATTTCACAAATGGTAAACTTTGGTTTCCTATATCTTTATAATGGCAAGGAAATTGTCGATTGTTTTAGCGGCTTTTGTAACTTTAGACCCATAGCAGTTATTTTGTGATGTTTAATCTTGCTTTTTACCTTATTTGTATTTTTAAATGTGAAATAGTATGTTTTAACTAAACGGGAAATAACGCTGATACTTAGACGGGATAACAAAATGTAAGTAAAGAAATAGATCAACCTATGCCGATAATTTAAAATTATTACACTATATAAAATAGCATTACATTTATTTAAGCTAGATGTGCATAAGGGCTTGCTAAACCTTATGTTTTGAGTATATGTTATAACGCTAATCATAAATTTAATTAGCCATTAATACTTTTTTAACTCTATAGTTGATTTCACGCAATATTTTAAACACGACCAGTTTTAAATGTAAATACGAGCGTAACAGTGACGACATAATAAAGAAAGATAAAAATATCGGACAGGAAAGCAGCATTCAAGGACGACAGTCAACCACAAAACACAAAACCAAACACGCAAACAGACAAACGAGAAGGCAAATGTAATAAAAAAAAATGCAAACGACATCACAAACACAAAAGGGTTGACAATAGGGTTACCGCCTTGGAACGGTAAGTGGCAACAAAGGCCACTGGGGGTTTAAACCGGTTCTAGGGTGCACCAAACCTCACACTTACCCTACTGTCATCCCATTAAAACAGGACAGTGTAAATAAAGAAATCCCCGCCATGATCTAATCTCTAACCAACAAGGCAGCATCAATAGGCAATATAAGTAAAACACAAATATGCTCGTGTAAATATAATACAAAAAAACAATAGCCTAGAAAGCCACACTGAAGGTACTCAGTGACTTGGCAGAAGCCAGAGCAACAAGAGAATAAACCATTAAGGGCACGACAAGAAAGATCATAGACAAACATCAAACGCCACCGTCCCAATGGGCTTTAGGTAGGCGTCATCATAGGGTCCACTAAAACCATTTACAGATCACAGTCAACCAAAAATACGCGTACAAAACAAACAACCATTACCATGAACATTAGCAGTAAAATATGCAACACCATTCTGAGGGATCAGTGCAAAACTATTATAACTACATATGAATAAAGAAGGAGATACAATTGTTTTGCACAGACCCCTCGGTACACATGTGTTACCGTCTTACAGAAAGTGACTGGAAATTAAGCACATAACAAAGCCAGATATCTAAGTCTGGATAAAGCTAAATATTTTGCGAAGTACCAGAACAGAATAATATCCACATTGACGTCATCCATGAACAGATGGGGATGGTGAAGCTTGATGTGTATCATAATGCCTAGCATTTTACTTGATAAGATATTCTTCTCGGATGGTACACACAAACTAGTCTTTATGGTGGAAATATTGCAAGGGACATTTATTTTGTCGTTAATATTATGCAAATGCAGATCGTGTAGATAATCCGTGTAAATCAGTATGCATTAGGAAAGCAAAAGAAAAGTTATTAGAAATAGATAGAAACAATTGGAGTACACGCCTTTTGAGTAACGGTAGTGATGCTGATAATGGTAATAAACTACGAACATATAGGACTTATAAAAAGGAACTTAATGTTGAATCTTATGTTATGGTTAATATGAGTAGAGACCAACGTCGCGTTTTATCAAAGTTTATATAATGTAATCTCCCATTAGCCATAGAAACTGGCCGTTATACCAAACCAAAAACTCCTTTAAATGACCGAATTTGTCAATACTGTAATACAATGTTTGTTGAAGATGAAACTCACTTTTTAATTGAATATGATTTTTATAGCGGCATACGTTTTCGTCTTTTTAATTCTGCATATAACTTAGATCAATTGTTTTTAGATTTTAACCCCATTGAAAAAGTGTTGTTTTTAACGAACGCAGATTCTTTGCCATTTGGTATAGCCAATTGTCTTCTTCAGGTGCTACGCAGAAGAAAACATACACATATAATTATATAAACCGATATCTTCAGCTGTATTCGAGAAACTTGTGATAGAGATTATATCAATAATCTTCTTCAAAAGAACACTTTCGTAACTTGTATTATTTTTTTATTTATTTATCTATTTTTTATTATATTTTTCTATTGTTACTTAGTCTTATTAATTGTTATTATCTATTTTATTCTTAATTGATGTACGATCATTTTAAAAGTGCAAAGTATGTGTACATAATGTTGTCTCAGTGTCTCATAAGTCGTGTATACGTCTGGATATAAAAACATTTAAATTGTACTGTGATGTATGTATATATGTAATTTTATATGTGACACTTTAATAAACAATAAAATTGTTTGTTTGTTGTAGCCAATTGTAGATGATATAACGCTGCACTTAGCGCATCCGTACTAACACGTACATCTGCTATCAGTACTAACACGTGCATCTGCACATGGCGTCTTAATAATCACTATCATTGACTCATCGTCTGCGTGATTACCACCTGTCTTAGCCAAGCGTTTGCTAAAACATACAACTTTATTTTAACAAAACGTGTATTAATCATTGGCATTTTGTTTGGTATTATATGTGTGTGATGCATGCCAGGGGTTACGCTACTTTCGCAATTAACTGTTCAAACTGTCACTGTAATATGCCATGATGACTGCGTTGTGCTTGCTTACATTTGTTCCGGACCTCCTCCTATAACTGGCGCTAAATGTTATCTATTGTAGGGCATGTACCTAGAGATCCCTGGTCCTACCATGATCGACATCAAGCTTCTATTCAATGCAAGTTATGAGGAAGTCTCGCGCTCTATCAGTGGGCGTGGCGCTGGAGGATTTACAGGTGCTATCATTGGCGGGATTCTAGTGGACCAATTTGAGCATTCCCTCGATTTGTTTATTGGCATATCCGAGTCCTTGGCAGCCATGGCGATATTCTCAGTGCCTTACACTCTGAGTATCAACACCCTTTGGTTCCATTACTTTACCCTGGGTGCATGTGGAGGAATACTGAATATCGGTAAGTATTCCGAGAAAAACTAGAACTATCACTGATGGTGATGAATATTCCCGCTTAAATTCTAAATCAAACAAAGGGCCATACTTCTGTAATGTGTAATAAAGTGATTCTATATAGTCCCCACTTCACTTTGTGGAAGCGGTGGTATAAATAAAGTATTCTAAATATTTTCGAATCCAAAGAAGGAATGGATTTCATTCAATTTGTAAGACATAAATACGTCACTCGTTTTAACTATAATTACATATGAGTGCGCAGATTTATATTCGCTTTACTAGTTGAATTCATAATACAATTCGAGGAAATACAACAAATTAATGCCTGCAAATTTAATTAGTAAATTTACTACTTACAACATTGGCTTTGAAATTGCATATACTTTTTGACGTTTCTTGTGGAAATGCCTCACCACAGTAACTGAATATCTTTGCATAATACTTAAACTATATTACTTGATCTCGCTAATCCCATTAAAAATAAAAAATATTGTTTGTTTAACATTACTTTTAGTCTTACAGTGTGTATATGTAGATGTTTACCCAGCTTTGTCATTGTTCTTTTTTTTTATGGTAGGGCATTAAAGTTAATGCTGGTAATAATATGTTGCACGTTTAAGGCTAACATTTTCAGACTCTTTTTGATGATTTTTGGACATAGCGTAAGACTTTAAACTATATAAACGACGGGAGTTCATGTCTATGCCAGTTGAGCTTACAGCTGCTTGAGAGTAAAAACAGTTGCAGGCATACATCTTAGTATCGTGATGGTTTATCTTAGTATCGTGATGGTTTATCTACCAATCGGTCAATAAGGCGCTCAGCCATTAGTCGCTGCAAAATGTTACTTGTCATGGATTATGAACCAATGGCAAGACGGACGCTTTATACGTATGTCGATTCAAGACATTTGAAATAATTGCGACGTTTTAGTCACATTTAAAAATGTGTCTCATTTACAACATATATATAATAAAAATCAGAAAGGCGTGTCAAAATATATACAATGCAGTCAGGCATGAAGTGGAAACCTGTGATCATTAGACTACGTATGCTATTTCTAATTATTCCTTTATTGCAGGTGGTATCCGCTCTGTCATTCTCCTATGGGTTGAAAAGACGGGTGTCACGCTCCAGCTGCTCATTGTCGGATATGGGATTGGCGCACTGCTGGTACCCCTGTTTGTCAACCCCTACCTTGCCGTACTTAAGTATCCAAAACATATGGCCGAGAACCACGAAGCCGATTTATATAAAGTCGTGAAACAGACGCACGTTCCGATTGCGTTTGAGACCATCGGTATAGTGTCGTTAGTTTTGTCGTTTGTATTTTATTATTTCCACTTCAGACAGCCCCACAATCTTGGATTCAAACAACTTCCGACAGAGTCACGTGTAATTGCTAAAAGTAAAAGCTTTAAAGCTATGCTCAATCCAGCGACTTATGCGAATGGACAGTTTTATTACGGATTTTACGTCTTAGTAGTTATGTTTATATATTATTTTTGTTTAGTAGGCGGAGAAGAAGTGTTTGGTAATTTCGTGCGCTCCTTTTCAGTAGACGTTTTTAAATTTAACAAAAATCAAGCTTCTTACTTGAATATGACTTTTTGGTTAAGTTTAACAATCGGTGGATTATTCTGGTCGCTTTTTTCTTCATATTTGCCATTAAGGCGTCTTTTCATGTTGCAAGTGATACTACACACATGTTCAACGACAGTACTTCGCATGTATGCATCCACCAGCACGACAATGTTGTGGGTATGTACGGTTACAGAAGGACTTCTGCTATCGCCTCTGTATGCAGGCGGTATTGCGTATGGCAACACGCTTATAGATGTAACGGGAATGTGCTTGATGGTCATACAGTTTTCTGGAAGTTTAGGGGATCTGAGCTTTATCTGGACAGCTGGAAAACTCTATGACATATATGGACCTAAATCTGTACTGTACGGCCTACAGCTTGTTGGTATTGTAATCTTTTTTTGTACAGTGCTTTTTAGAATTGGAGAACGTTCTAAAAAAAGGAGCAGAGTGGTGGAAATACATGTAAATCAAGAAATTCATTTCATTTAGTTCAATATGGTTTATTTATTAATATGTACAATAATATGCAATCAAGAAAAACTTATTTTGAAAATCATGTCTGTCTAATGAGATCATGTTTTTCATCGATTTGTTTTGTTATTATAAACAAATGATTAATGACTGCATGCTTCCCTATATTATCAATACATTCTAATTAGATAATAAAACAAATTAAAATATAATTGCGAGCGTTTTGCTGATTCATCTATGCATGTCTTGTAATTGTTAGCAATGCGAAATGTCCACAGGCTACTGTTGCATAAGCAAAACGCTCGCAATTATATTTTAACTAGTTTTATTATCAAATTAGAATTCATTGATGATATAGTTAGCATATGTCAAGTGATGTCATACAAGAGACAGTTTTTTTTTATGAAGTTTCAAAAAGCAAAAATAAACACTTATTTAACAAATTACAAATACAAACCTATGTACAACATCTATTATCATTGTTATATATAAGCCTGTTTTCCATCTTTCACAATCCATGTTTATAAACCAGTAGACTTTAGCAAATTAATCTGGCAATGGCCATCAGGACGCATGAAACCGTTAGTGGAACAATGCAACTAAGGACCATTGGAATGGCCAGTGGAAGGAAAGGTCAGTGTAATACGGCCACCCGGTTAGTTAACCGTTTTGTCAAGAAGAATTGGAACGGTCAGTGGATCACGATCATCAAAGAAAAGTGATACATACGGTCAGTGGAACACGGTCAAGATGGGAATTATAACAAATGTTGGACTGGGTTTATAATGCGCACTGGAACGGTCATTGGAACAAACCCATCAGTTCGCATTGTAACGATCACCCATCATGCGCATTGTAACGATCAAGGGAACCCGGCCATCATGCGCATTGTAACGATCAAGGGAACTCGGTCATCACTCGCATTGTAACGATCAAGGGAACTCCGCCATCATGCGCATTGTAACGATCAAGGGAACTCGGCCATCACGTTATCAGGTTATTAGAACAATTAGTGTACCAAGCCAACAAGGCGGAACCGTCAGTGGAAAACGTCCATCAGGCGATATAGAACAATCAGTGAAGCAGGGTCATAAGGTGTAAATGACCTGTCAGTGGAATATATCTATCATGGTACAATGGAACAGTCAGTGGAGCTGTCCACCAAGGTGCGGAACACGGCTATGAACGCCATGGTAACGATCTCAGATTCGGGTGAATAAATATAAATTTTCCAAAATGATAAACACTATGAGTTGGGATCAGTGGAGATTTGTGGCCATTGTGAAAATATCATCCACTAAGAAATAAGGCTACAATAAAAACAGATATGCCCGAAATACCCAGTTATAAATTGTTATCATTTATTTCTAAGAAAATACATTGACTTGATCATGCGATCAGAGCAGACGAATTAAACCCGTTATTTTGCAATTCAACAGTATCTCCAATCAAACGTGACAAAACAGTGAGAATATTAGTGACACATTTAAGGGTGGTTACTTACATATTTGGAATAGTAGATTTATATCTTTAATTTTAGAAGCTATCTGTCTACGTTAAAGCTATATCTCTCACATCTAGATATCTGTAAGTATACCCACAGAGATATCTGTAAGTAAACTTCTATCTCTTTATGATAGAGATACCTCTCTTTCACGTAACAAGACTTGTTTGTAAAACTCTTATATATCTCTCTCTCTAGCTTACAGATAATAAACACACTAACATAATGTTACAGTAACTATCATGTACATACATAGTGCCACATATGCATATGGCAATCGATATACATGATCATATATAATGCTACAATGGCTGTAACGTACAAATGTACATCAGGCCAATATATATAATGCTACATCGGCTATAACGCACAAATGTACATATGCCAATATATATAATGCTACAATGGCTCAAACACTCACACATAATGCAACATGAATTATAATGCTACAGTTATTTTAATAATACATACATAACGCTACAGTAGTTATAATGTACATACAAAACGCTAGCTACAGTAACTATAATGTACATACATAATGCTACAGTAACAATAATGTACATACATAACGCTACAGTAACTATAATGTACATAAATAACGCTACAGTAACTATAATGTACATACATAACGCCACAGTAACTATAATGTACATACATAACGCTACAGTAACTATAATGTACATACATAATGCTACAGTAACTAAAATGTACATACATAACGCTACAGTAACTATAATGTACATACATAACGCTACAGTAACTATAATGTACATACATAATGCTACAGTAACTAAAATGTACATACATAATGCTACAGTAACTATAATGTACATACATAACGCTACAGTAACTATAATGTACATACATAATTCTACAGTACCTATAATGTACATACACATAATCCTACAGTAACTATAATGTACATACATAACGGTACAGTAGTTATAATGTGCATACATAATGCTGCAGTAATTATAATGTACATACATAATTCTACAGTACCTATAATGTACATACACATAATCCTACAGTAACTATAATGTACATACATAACGGTACAGTAACTATAATGTACATACATAATGCCACGCATGTATATGGCAATATATATATATAATGTTACAACAGCTATAACACCCACACATAATGCTACAGTAGCAATAACATCCATACATAAAGCTACAGTAATTATAATGTACTGATATAATGCTACAGTAACTATAATGTACATGCATAATGCTACAGTACCTATAATGTACATACATAATGCCACAGTAACTATTATGTACGTACATAACGCTAGAGTAATTATAATTTACATACATAACGCTTCAGTAATTATAATGTACGCAACAGTAACTATAATGTACAAACATAATGCTACAGTAGTTATAATGTACATACATAACGCTACAGAAACTATAACGTACATACATAACGTTCCAGTAACTATAACGTACATACATAATGTTACAGTTACTATAATGTACATACATTACGCCACAGTAGGTATAATGTACATACATAACGCCACAGTAGTTATATTGTACATACATAATGCTACAGTACCTATAATGTACATACATAATGCTACAGTAACTATATTGTACATACATAATGCTACAGTAACTATAATGTACATACATAATGCTACAGTAACTATAATGTACATACATAATGCTACAGAAGTTTTAATGTACATACATAATGCTACAGTAACTATAATGTAAATTCATAATTCTACAGTAACTATAATGTACATACATAATCCTACAGTAACCATAATGTAAATACATAATTCTACAGTAACTATAATGTACATACATCATCCTACAGTAACTATAATGTACATACATAATGCTACAGTAACTATAATGTACATACATAATGCTACAGTAGTTATAATGTACATACATACTGCTACAGTAGTTATAATGTACATACATAATGCTACAGTAACTATAATGTACATACATAATGCTGCAGTAACTATAATGTACATACATAATGCTGCAGTAACTATAATGTACATACATAATGCTACAGTAGTTATAATGTACATACATAATGCTACAGTAGTTATAATGTACATACATAATGCTACAGTAACTATAATGTACATACATAATGCTGCAGTAACTATCATGTACATACATAATGCTGCAGTAACTATAATGTACATACATAATGCTACAGAAGTTTTAATGTACATACATAATGCTACAGTAACTATAATGTAAATACATAATTCTACAGTTACTATAATGTATATACCTAATCCTATAGTAACTATAATGTACATACATAATGCTACAGTAACTATAATGTTCAAACCTAATGCCACGCATGCATTTGGCAATATATATATAATGTTACAACGGCTATAACACCCATACATAATGCTACAGTAGCAATAACATCCATACATAAAGCTACAGTAACTATAATGTACGTACATAATGCTACAGTAACTATAATGTACATACATAATGCCACGCATGCATATGGCAATATATATATAATGTTACAACGGCTATAACACCCACACATAATGCTACAGTAGCAATAACATCCATACATAAAGCTACAGTAATTATAATGTACATACATAATGCTACAGTACCTATAATGTACATACATAATGCCACAGTTATTATAATGTACATACATAACTCTACAGTAATTATAATGTACATCCATAATGCTACAGTAGTTATAATGTACATACATAATGCCACAGTAACTATTATGTACGTACATAACGCTACAGTAGTTATAATGTACATACATAATGCTACAGTAGTGATAATGTACATACATAATGCTACAGTAGTTATACTGTACATACATAATGCCACTTTAACTATAATGTACATACATAATGCTACAGTAACTATAATGTACATTCATAATGCCACAGTTATTATAATGTACATACATAACTCTACAGTAATTATAATGTACATCCATAATGCTACAGTAACTATAATGTACATCCATAATGCTACAGTAGTTATAATGTACATACATAATGCTACACATGTATACATACATAATGCTACACATGCATATGCCAATATATATTATACTACAATTGCTATAACGCCCACACATAAAGAAATGAGATCTATGGATTTGGGCATCGCGCATACGAGTTGAAAAGTGAATCGTATCGAGAGATATGTTGAAATTCAGGTTAGAACATTAAAGATGGTGTCATAAAGATCTATAGATATTGAATCTCGTAATAGTTGAAATAATTTTATATTCTGGAGTGTGACAGAAATAAACATCTCAAAGCTGCGAACAGGTCATATTAAACTTTCTTGAGTATGAATTGGACATTGAAAGATCAGTGTGTATTGACAGGGCACATAGGCTTGGATCATTATCTGGTCCAGATTCTCGGGGATATGCAAGATCCGAAACGCCCTATTATTGTTCGATTCAGGGATTATTCTGGTACAGTTTACATTCCGAAGAGGGCCTATAAGCTCAGAGGTACGAACTTCAGGATTGATAGGGTCTACCCTAAGGAAATCGTCGACGCTAGAAAGCAGACTAGAGGGCTTTGACTCTGTTTACAATGGAAAGTTACCCGAACCACAGGTGCAGAAATCAAGTCCTTTCATAACTATGGCTCAAATATATTTCTCAATGGACGTAGTCAGTGTGGAATCAGATCATGCTCGGGAAGGCCTACACAATATGACACAAGTTAGAAGCAGTCAGGGAGACTATCAACACGATACACTGCCGAATACACGCTAATACAGACATAGGTGTTTAGTGCGATTTAACGGTACCAACAGCAGGTGATGCAATTTTAATAAGCAGTACACAGGGAGACATACATTTAAATTTACCCGCTGTTCCTGCTACATCTGTGGTAGTTTCAACGTTATTCCAAAACACAAATTAAAGTATTCCAGATACACCTGTAGAACAGTGCAGCACTCATTACACAACTATTCATGAGCAAGTGGTTCAAATCAGTGTTACTGATAGAATGCAAGCTCAATTGTTAATGTAGATGGTTTTGAGTCTTTTGTGTTAAATACAACTCTTAAAGCAAAAAATACTGAAAGCTATTCTGGTGCGCTAATTGTTTATATCGCAGACAGATAAGAAACTAATGATACCTTAATTAAAAAAGTTAGTGATTGTGTAATTTGAGTTAAATTAAACGGTGCTTTATTTAATTTAAAAGAGGATGTTTATTTATATTTATGTTACAATATACCTATGGGAAGCGGTAGAGTCTTATTCGAAGATAACAGTATTTTTGGTATTATTTTGAATGGC
>JAWPHD010021656.1:0-27581 GCA_037043455.1 Cyrtodaria siliqua
TGCTCCCTGATGATATGTTAGTACCACTCTCATACAGTATAGTTGCTCACTGATGATTATTAGTACCCATCATGCAGTATAGTTGCTCACTGATGACGAACATGGTATGGACAGTATAATCTGAACTGGACAGCACAAACCAATAAACATTGAAACGGACTATAAATAGTATAATATAGCTCTCGTCACTAGAACAGTGTAAAAGGTTTGTCCTCCCACTTATAATAAAAAGTACATACTACAAGACCCTGGGGCACATATATATATATAAATCGTGGCCTTACTTGCAATTTGAGTCAGGTCATGAATGCAATAAAAAAACTTAAAAATGACTATGTGCGCGTCATGAATGGGGCATGGCATACATACACATTGTTTACATATCAACGTCAATGCCATTTCCTTGGAGATATGGGAGGAGTCGATGGGAGCCTAGTACTGTATGAATAATTCTCGATCATGATTAATCATTAATGATTCACCTGGTCCTAGTTTACTATTCACAAAATCACCAGTCTTTTGTTCACATAAAGCTCCATATGAATTAAGACCTTCCACTTTTTAGCTGGACTATTCGAAGAATAAGAGAGCTTATGTAATCACCCCGGCGTCTCGGCGATGGCCGTCCCACATCAAGGTTTGCGTGTAAGCTGTGTTTACAAGTCTATATCTCTTACATTTCTTATCCCTACCACAACCAAAATTTGTTCATAGGCTTCTTTGTAGCATTATCTAAAGGGCTGCATAAGCAATTTTGGTTCATGTAATCCATGGGCTCCCATGAAACGCAAATTATGAGAGCCCATAAAATGTGTCCCATTTACATCAAATTTTGCGTGTAAGCTGTGTTTTTGTGCGCGTCATGAATGGGGCATGGCATACATACACATTGTTTACATATCTCGTCAAGCATTTCCTGGAGATATGGGAGGAGTCGATGGGAGCCTAGTACTGTATAGAATAATTCTCGACTCATGATTAATCAATTAATGATTCACCTCTGTCCATTGTTTATACATTTCACAATTCACCCAAGTCTTTTGTTCACATAAGCTCCATATGAATTTAGACTTCCACTTTTTAGCTGGACTATTCGAGAAATAAGAGAGCTTATGTAATCACCCGGCGGTCGTCGTTGGGCTTCCCACATCAAGGTTTGCGTGTAAGCTGTGTTTACAAGTATATATCTCTTACATTTCTTATCCTACCACAACCAAATTTGTCAATGGGCTTCCTTGTAGCATTGTCTTAAGGGGCTGATAGCAATTTTGGTTCTGTATCCATGGGCTCCCATGAAACGCAAATATGATAGCCCATAAAATGTGTCCCATTTTACATCAAATTTTGCGTGTAAGCTGTGTTTACAAGTATATATCTCTTGCAATTCTTACCTAGCACAACAGATTTGGCCATTAGCTTCCTTATAGCATTATCGTAAGGGGCTGCCTTAGTAATTTTGGTTCCTGGTAACCCCATGGGCTCACATGGAACCCAAATTCCTGATAGGCCCTTAAAATATGTCCTGTTTCACATCAAATTTTGTGTGTAGCTGTGGTTTACAGGTCTATATCTCTTACATTTTTTTGTCCTAGCTGAACTAAATTTTGGAATTGGTTTCCATATTTGTATGTTGTAAAGGGCTGGATAAGTAATTTTGTCTCTGCAAATTCTGGGCTCCCCAATGGACCCAAATTGTGATGGCCCATAAAATGTGCAATAAATGCAGATCTAGGTTTGCATGTAGCATGTATATATCTATAATTTTGGTTTGGGAGTTGTTTTAGCATTATGCATCTTTTCATTTCACACCATTTGGGTCATGGGCCTCCTCTCTCCCCCCTCCCCACCCCCCAACCATCTTCCCCCGCCCCACTCCCCTCCACACTTTTTTTTTTTTTTTTTTTTCATATTTCTGTGTTGTCAATTCTTACAAAATAGGTTGCAACACCTCCCGCCCCCACCACACCCCCACACGCCCTCTCACCCCATCACTACCCCCCCCCAACCCACCCCGCCCCAGACTTGAAACATTTTATTTTTTTATTTTTAACCTATTTCTGTGAGCTTTTGTCATTCTTACACAAATATGTGCAACCCCTCCCCGTCAATCCCCGCCCCCACACCCCGCCTCTCACCCCCATCACCCACCTACCACGCCCCACACTGAATTTTTTTTTTTTTTTTTAATATTTCTGTGTTGTTTTAGTCAATTCTTCACACACATATATGTTTGCAAACCCCTCCCTGACCCCACCACCCCACCCCCCCTGCGCCTCACTCACTCACATCACTCTCCATATTTCGTGTGTTCTTTATGGATGCCGAGTTGTCCCGTCGTCCGTCCATCGTCCGTTGTACGTCGTCCGTCGTCGGCGTTAACTTTTGGCCGTTAAGACGATAGGGCCTTCATTTTTAATCCGATCTTACCTAACATTATAGGTTGTTAATATCATAGTGAAAGCTCGGACGAGTTCGAAAACAAGCCAGATCGGACAAGTAACAGCGAGTTATGCCCATAGATTTAGTTAACAATGCTATATTGCTATATTTTGCCTCGTTAAGACGATAGGGGCCTTCATTTTTCATCCTATCTTACCAAACTTTACCACATTGTTAATATCAATGAAAGACTCGGACAGTTCGGAAAACCAGCCCATATCGGGACTCAGTAACAGCAGTTATTGGTCCCATTGATTTAGTTAAAAATGCTATATTGTTTATTTTGCCTTGTTAAGAACAATAGGGCCTCGTTTTTCATCCTATCTTTACCAAACTTTACCAACAATGTTAATATCAATGAAAGCTCGGACAGTTCGAAAACCAGCCATATCGGACTAGTACAGCGGCAGTATGCCCTTGATTGTTAAAAATGCTATATTTTGCATCTTTAAGACGTATAGAGGCTTCATTGTTCATCCGATCTTTACCCAATCTTTATCAGTTGTTAATGTTGTTGAAAGCTCAGAACAAATTTTGAAAACAGACTATATCGGACCAGTAACAGCGGAGTTATGGCCCTTGATTAGTTAAAAATGCTATTATTTTGCCTCGTTAAGACGATAGGGGGCTTCATTGTTCATCCGATCTTTACCAAACTTTATCAGATTGTTAATATCAATGAAAGCTCCGACAATTTCGAAAACCAGCCAATCGGACTAGTAACAATGGGAGTTATGGCCCTTGAGTTAGTAAAATGCTATATTTTGTCCTCGTTAAGACGATAGGGGCTTCATTTTTCATCCGATCTTTACCAAATTTATCAGATTGTTAATGTCATGAAAGCTCGAACAAGTTCGAAAACATCGAGTTGTGGCCCTTGATTTAGTTAAAATATATTTTCTCATACGTTAAGACGATAGGGACTTCATTGTCATCCTGATCTTTACCAACTTGAATCATGTTGTTATTATCAATGACAAGCTCCGACACGTTTGAAAACCATTCATATCGGACTAGTAAAACAGCGGAGTTATGGCCCTTGATTAAAGTTCAAAATGCTATATTTGCCTCGTTAAGACGATAGGGCCTTCAATTTTTCATCCGATCTTTGCCAAACTTTAGCAGATTTTTGACTTTCTTTTTTATACTATTATTATTTTTATTATTTTTATATTTATTTCATTTTTTCATTTTTTTATTTTTTTTAGCTCTATGTTGGACCAGTCGGACCAGTAACAGAGGAGTTACGGCTCTTGATTTAGATAAAATGCTATATTTTAGCCTCGTTAATATGGTGGGCTCATTTTTCATCTGATCTTACCAAACTTTACCAGATTCTTTAGTTATGGCCTTGATTTAGTAAAAAGCTGTTTTTTGCCCGAAACTTTCCAAAAAAAAACGTCAATGGCAGTCAATCGCTCATTGATGTTTAAGAGCCGTGTTAGCCCGTAGAGCGTCCACAGGCCCTCTTGGGCCTTTTTGTTTATCAGTTCTTACAAATATATGTGCAACCCCTCCCATCCCCACCCCCCCCCACACCTGCCTCTCACCACGATCACCACCCACCACGCCCCACACTTGAATTTTTTTAATTTTTTTTTACATTTTCTGTGTTGTTTTAGTCATTCTTACACATGTTGGCAACCCTCCCTGCCCCCACCACCCCCCCCCTGCGCCTCCCCCCCCCAGCGGAGTTATGGCCCTTGATTGTTAAAAATGCTATATTTTGCATCGTTAAGACATGAGAGGCTTCATTGTTCGTGCCGATCTTTACCAATCTTTATCAGATTGTTAATGTTGATGAAAGCTCGAACAATTTTGAAAAACAGCTATATCGGACTAGAACAGCGGAGTTATGGCCCTTGATTTAGTTAAAAATGCTATATTTTGCCTCGTTAAGACGATAGGGGCTTCATTGTTCATCCGATCTTTACCAAACTTTATCAGATTGTTAATATCAATGAAAGCTCCGACAATTTTGAAAACAGCCATTATCGGACTAGTAACAATGGAGTTATGGCCCTTGATTAGTTAAAAAGCTATATTTTTTGCCTCGTTAAGACGATAGGGGCTTCATTGTTCATCCGATCTTTACCAAATTTTATCAGATTGTTAATGTCATTGAAAGCTCTAAACAAGTTCGAAAACACAGATGAAGTTATGGCCCTTGATTTAGTTAAAATATATTTTCTCTCGTTAAGACGATAGGGTCTTCATTGTTCATCCGAATCTTTACCAAACTGATCAAGTTTGTTATTATCAATGAAAGCTCGGACAAGTTTTGAAAACCATTCATATCGGACTAGTAACAGCGAGTTATGGCCCTTGATTTAGTTTCAAAAATTGCTATATTTGCCTCGTTAAGACGATAGGGCCTTCAATTTTTCATCCGATCTTTGCCAAACTTTAGCAGATATTATGACTTTCTTTTTTCATACTATTATTATTTTTTATTTATTTTTATATTTATTTCATTTTTTATATTTTTTTTTCATATATTTTTATTTTTTATTTTTTTAGCTCTATGTTGGACCAGTCGGACCAGTAACGAGGAGTTACGGCTCTTGATTTAGATAAAAATGCTATAATTTGCCTCGTTAATATGGTGTGGGCCTTCATTTTTCCATTCTGATCTTTACCAACTTTAACCAGAATTCTTTAGTTATGACCCTTGATTTAGTTAAAAAGCTGTTTTTTGCCCGAAACTTTCAAAAAAAACGTAAAAGGCAGTCAATCGCTTCATTGATGTTATAAGAGCCGTGTAGCCAGTAGAGTCCACAGGCCTCTTGGGCCTTTGTTTATCAGTCTTACAAATATATGTTGCATACCTCTCCCATCCCCCCGCCACCCCCCCCCCCAACACCGCCTCTCACCCGATCACCCCACCCACCAACTCCCCACACTTGAATTTTTTTTATTTTTTATTTTACATATTTCTGTGTTGTTTTAGTCAATTCTTACACACATATGTCACCCCACCCACCACACGCCCCACACTTGATTTTTTTTTCTTCATATTTCTTTGTTGTTTTAGTCAATTTTTAACACATATATGTTGCCCCCATCCACCCCCCCCCCCACCCCCCACCCCCCACCCCCCGCTCCCCCCACCCAATCCCCACTTGAATATATAATTTTTTTTTTTTTTTTTTTTACATATTTCTGTGTTGTTTAGTAGTCATTTCTTACAACATATATGTTGCAAACTTCCCATCCCCCCAACCCCGCCTCATCCCCCCCTCCCCCCCCCCCCTCTCCTCCACTTGAAACTTTTTTTTTTATACATATTTTTTTTGTTGATTTAGTCAATTCTTACACATATATTTTGCCCCCTCCACTGCCGCCTCCTTCCCCGCTCTCCCGCACACCCCACCCCCACTTGAAACTTTTTTTATTTACATATTTCTGTGTTGCTTTTGTCAATTCTTACACATATATGTTGCCCCCTCATTGCCCCCCCCCCCCCCCCCCCCCCCCCCCCCCCCCCCCCCCCCCCCCCCCCCCCCCCCCCCCGCTCCCACACCCCACCCCCACTTGAAACTTTTTTCTTTTTTTTACATATTTCTGTGTTGCTATTGTCAATTCTTACACATATATGTTGTCCCCCTCCCCCACACCACCACCCCAAACCTTTCACCCCGCCCACTTGATTTTTTTTTTTTTACATATGTCATTGTTGTTTTAGGTCAATTCTTACACATGTTGCCCTCTCCCACCCCACGCCTCTACCCCATCCCCACTCAAACTTCGATTTTTTAAAAAAAAAATCTTCATATTTTTTGTGTTGTTTGGTGAATTATTACATAGCTTCTTACACATATTGTTGCCCTCACCAACCCCCGCTCCCCCTACCATCCACCCCCGCCTCTCTCCACCCTCACTCCCCACACCCCACTCAAAACTCGATTATTTTTTGATTTTTTTTTACATATTTCTGTGTAGTTTTGGTCAATTCTTACACTAGTTATGTTGTGCTCCCAACCCCACCACCACATTGTTGTAGCCTTGTTTTCTGATGGTATATACTAGCTATAAATTTATTATTCTCCGAAAAAATCGAATAGTCGAGCTGCGCTGTTCTCCGACAGCTCTTGTTTTTTAATCAAATACTTGCCGAGTCCTCACACTTTTCGAACAATATCATTTCATAAACAATAATTCATACGAGTGGAACACTGGACCACTTTAGTGCACATCATTACCTGTTGTGTCACATTAAAGCAGACTACAATGGTTTCATTATATTTGAATAGGCATTCACAAATTTTACAGATCACCTTTAGTTCATTTAAAGAGCAATTGTGTGACATGTATACACTTTTCAGACAAGACGTTAGAAGGTGGTTAGGCAGGAGTACAGGACAGTACTAAAGTGTTATCTGCCGAATCCGGGCACTGTTATCTGAATTCTTGTCTACACCAACCTTTCTTTATGGTCCCATTTTCTTCCTTATATATTTTTATTAAACAAAACTCGTATAATCCGAACTCCGTCTGTTCCAAAAACCGGACAAGCGAAACAGTCCCAAAAACAACATTTTGTATACAAAAACATATATCCAATCCGATCCGCTAAATGTGGTGTTGTTGGCTAAATTATAATTACTGGAATGGTCACTTTAGTCAGGAAAGGTGTGATAATCAATGACCGTGTTTTCGTCCCTAGGTTATTACAATACACTGTATTGTTAATGTGTTTGACAAATAATGAAGTGAGCGAATTTTGAGCATACAGTGCAAATACATGTAGATGTGTGTACTTGTTGTAAACAAAATTATCCTTTGACTTTGTCTGTGAAAATGGCAACTCCTGTCAAAAAACGACATCGTAGCGGGGATATTTTATCACCATCACCAAAGCGAAAACTTGTTGAAATTTCTCTGACAAGAATTTCTCTGACAAGGTCGGTGGAGTGGGATTAATGGACATACTACCAGAGGGAAGCAAGATGACAGTGATAGATGTTTTGAAAACATTAGAAAAAATCAAAAACTTTTCTCTATATAAACGACGCTTTTTTAGAAATAACAAATGAACTCGCAAGTATTGCATATTAAAAAAAAACCCCGAACTTATACAAAGTGTCGCATAGAATACAAACATCACAGTAGAGTACATTGTATGGTAATGCTTAGTTTAGTAAATATTACGCATGTGTGAAATAAATGAAAACCCGGCATTGGCGATTGGGATTGAGGCAATGTTCATCTTCTCTCATAAATGAAAATTATTGACTACCTGTCTATATCGGACAAAATTGTTGGTAACACTGTATATGACATGTATACGTCTTGTTTCAGATAAGACACTGGAAGGCTGGGTAGGCAGGAGTACAGGGGAGAGTACTATATGACATGTATGCCTCTTGTTTCGGATAAGACACTGGAAGGTTGTGAAGGCATGAGTATGGGGGCAGGACAGTACTGTATGACATGTATACGTCTTGTTTCAGATAAGACACTGGAAGGCTGGGTAGGCAGGAGTACAGGGGAGAGTACTATATGACATGTATGCCTCTTGTTTCGGATAAGACACTGGAAGGTTGTGAAGGCATGAGTATGGGGGCAGGACAGTACTGTATGACATGTATACGTCTTGTTTCAGATAAGACACTGGAAGGCTGGGTAGGCAGGAGTACAGGGGAGAGTACTATATGACATGTATGCCTCTTGTTTCGGATAAGACACTGGAAGGTTGTGAAGGCATGAGTATGGGGGCAGGACAGTACTGTATGACATGTATACGTCTTGTTTCAGATAAGACACTGGAAGGCTGGGTAGGCAGGAGTACAGGGGAGAGTACTATATGACATGTATGCCTCTTGTTTCGGATAAGACACTGGAAGGTTGTGAAGGCATGAGTATGGGGGCAGGACAGTACTGTATGACATGTATACGTCTTGTTTCAGATAAGACACTGGAAGGCTGGGTAGGCAGGAGTACAGGGGAGAGTACTATATGACATGTATGCCTCTTGTTTCGGATAAGACACTGGAAGGTTGTGAAGGCATGAGTATGGGGGCAGGACAGTACTGTATGACATGTATACGTCTTGTTTCAGATAAGACACTGGAAGGCTGGGTAGTCAGGAGTACAGGGGAGAGTACTATATGACATGTATGCCTCTTGTTTCGGATAAGACACTGGAAGGTTGTGAAGGCATGAGTATGGGGGCAGGACAGTACTGTATGACATGTATACGTCTTGTTTCAGATAAGACACTGGAAGGCTGGGTAGGCAGGAGTACAGGGGAGAGTACTATATGACATGTATGCCTCTTGTTTCGGATAAGACACTGGAAGGTTGTGAAGGCATGAGTATGGGGGCAGGACAGTACTGTATGACATGTATACGTCTTGTTTCAGATAAGACACTGGAAGGCTTGGTAGGCAGGAGTACAGGGGAGAGTACTATATGACATGTATACCTCTTGTTTCAGATAAGACACTGGAAGGCTGGGAAGGCATGAGTATGGGGGGAAAGTACTATATGACATGTATATCTCTTTGTTTCAGGTAGATATTAGAAGGTTGGGTAGGCAGGAGTACAGGGGACAGTACTATATGACATGTATACCTCTTGTTTCAGATAAGATATTAGAAGGTTGGGTAGGCAGGAATACAGGGGTCAGTACTATATGACATGTTTACCTCTTGTTTCAGATAAGACATTAGAAGGTTGGGAAGGCAGGAGTACAGGGGACAGTACTATATGACATGTATACCTCTTGTTTCAGATAAGGTATTAGAAGGTTGGGTAGGCAGAAATACAGGGCACAGTACTATATGACATGTTTACCTCTTGTTTCAGATAAGACATTAGAAGGTTGGGAAAGCAGGAGTACAGGGGACATGTATATCTCTTGTTTCAGATAAGACACTGGAAGGCATGAGTATGGGGACGGCACTATATGACATGAATACCTCTTGTTTCAGATAAGACATTAGAAGGTTGGGTAGGCAGGAGTATGGGGGGACAGTACTGTATGACATGTGTATCTCTTTTTCAGATAAGACATTAGAAGGTTGGGTAGGCAGGAGTATAGATGACAGTACAGAGATTGCCCGTAAATCTATCACATCTCATGTAGCCCGCATGACGGGAGGTAAGCATTCATTTATAGTATTTATTGAGGAGGGTCCTTATGCAGTTTAAATTGAATTTGCCGAAACTGTTAAACATAAGCACTTGAAGTGTAGATATCTTTTAAAGTTTTTGACCACTTGCAAACATTTAATTTATTTTTGACTGGAAAAAAACAACTTACTATTACGTCATTTAAACTTAGGTCACACAGTTGTCAGCCTTGACTTACATGTTTTATTTACCTAATCCTCGGCCAGCTTGACATGCTGCCCGCGGCCATCTTGTTCAACAAGGTTTTATTTTACAAGTTTGACAAAATGTAAAATGGACATGTGATACAGAGTAATGGCCCTTTAATTAAATTTGAAAAAAAAAGAAAAGTTTTTACGAGGAAATTATTTGAAGTTTGCAAAGATTATTATATTAAAAGTTTATTGTATTTAACTTATATAAGATTTTGAAATCAAGCGAATTAGATAAAGCAAACTTTTCTTTGATATGATCCTGGTTAATTTGTTTAAGTAACTTACTCAGTTGTTATAAGGGACTTGTTGCAGTGTCCACAATGCTTCTTGTGCATCTTGTATACATTTAAAAATCCCTGTGTGGTTGCTGGGGTAGAATACAACCACTGAATTGAATTCAATGTTGTTTAACGGCTCATCAACACAGTATAGGTTATTTAGAGCCGCCCCAGAGAGAGGGGAAGGATACATAGGAATCCGGGAACCTGCCCTACTCTTATTATCAAATAGATTCCTATGGTTCTTCAACGTGCTCGGAGGATAGACCGACACACGGGACCGCCCGGTTTACGTCCCCATCCGACGGACGGGGCTAAGGGAAAGTAAGACAACCAATGCAAATCCTGCTAGAGGCAGAGCTGTAGGACCCCACCTTCACGTTGTCATTTTTCTTATCATGCTCATTCAAGGTCTTCTTCATGACACCGCATATGCAAATGTGGAAACGTGGCTCCATTGTAAATGAAGTATCTACAATAGAATTTGCAGCAACTCTGCAGTTCTGCAGGTTAGAAGGTTCCAATCCCATTCTCCATATTTGTATCTAGATGTAAATGGAGGATGAACTAGGCATGTTCATCTCTGTTTGGTGCCATATAACCTTTCTTGTGTTGGTGCGCCGTAAAACCCCAATTCAATTTAACATTTAAAAACATAATGGGCTAATTCCTACTTTGTCCTCTATGATAAATATCCCTGGATGGCTTCTGAAAAGGCTCAGAGCCATTATGTATTTGTTGATTGAATGAAAACATGGATAACTGGGTTTTCAAATGCAACCTAGTATAATAAACTTGTGACGGGTATGCAAATCGACATAAGAGTGGACTGCATATCGGGGATTTTGTTAACAGCTGGTAGGTATGTGATTTACCCCCTCTACTTCAGTTTAACATGCAGATATGCACTTTTCTGCCTAATAAAGGGGTGACCCATTAAATTTTGCTTTATTAGGCAATGACCAATAGATCAAATCAATGCGGAATCCCTCGTCGTCTAACGTTGCCTATTGTACGTAACATCTGACGTCATGCACGTAACGTTGCCTGACATCATTAAACAAACAAAAAACAACAACATGGCGGTGTCCTTGATAAGCGTAACATTCTGAGAAATAGGTAATAATAGTAATTCATACAGAAAATGTTGATAATCTACATGATAAAAAGAATATTATGTCGGTGCCTTTTACTATCAAGTTTATTAGGCTTGTTTTCTAAGCCTCGCCTAATAAACTTGATAGAAAGGCACTGACGTAATATTCTCTATATATTGGTAGGTATGTGATTTACCCCTCTACTTCAGTTATATTGGTAGGTAGGTGATTTACCCCCCTACTTCAGTTATATTGGTAGGTAAGTGATTTACCCCCCTACTTCAGTTATATTGGTAGGTGATTTACCCCCCTACTTCAGTTATATTGGTAGGTAGGTGATTTACCCCCCTACTTCAGTTATATTGGTAGATAGGTGATTTACCCCCCTACTTCAGTTATATTGTTAGGTAGATGATTTATTGGTAGGTAGGTGATTTACCCCTCTACTTCAGTTATATTGGTAGGTAGGTGATTTACCCCCCTACTTCAGTTATATTGGTAGATAGGTGATTTACCCCCCTACTTCAGTTATATTGTTAGGTAGATGATTTATTGGTAGGTAGGTGATTTACCCCCCTACTTCAGTTATATTGTTAGGTAGATGATTTATTGGTAGGTAGGTGATTTACCCCTCTACTTCAGTTATATTGGTAGGTAGGTGATTTACCCCCCTACTTCAGTTATATTGTTAGGTAGGATGATTTATTGGTAGGTAGGTGATTTACCCCCCTACTTCAGTTATATTGGTAGGTAGGTGATTTACCCCCCTACTTCAGTTATATTGGTAGGTAGGTGATTTACCCCCCTACTTCAGTTATATTGGTAGGTGATTTACCCCTACTTCAGTTATATTGGTAGGTAGGTGATTTACCCCCCTACTTCAGTTATATTGGTAGATAGGTGATTTACCCCCTCTACTTCAGTTATATTGGTAGGTAGGTGATTTATTGGTAGGTAGGTGATTTACCCCTCTACTTCAGTTATATTGGTAGGTAGGTGATTTATTGGTAGGTAGGTGATTTATTGGTAGGTAGGTGATTTACCCCTCTACTTCAGTTATATTGGTAGGTAGGTGATTTATTGTTAGGTAGGTGATTTACCCCCCTACTTCAGTTATATTGGTAGGTAGGTGATTTATTGGTAGGTAGGTGATTTACCCCTCTACTTCAGTTATATTGGTAGGTAGGTGATTTATTGGTAGGTAGGTGATTTACCCCTCTACTTCAGTTATATTGGTAGGTAGGTGATTTACCCCCCTACTTCAGTTCTATTGGTAGGTAGGTGATTTATTGGTAGGTAGGTGATTTACCCCCCTACTTCAGTTATATTGGTAGGTAGGTGATTTACCCCTCTACTTCAGTTATATTGGTAGGTAGGTGATTTATTGGTAAGTGGTGATTTACCCCCCTACTTCAGTTATATTGGTAGGTAGGTGATTTACCCCTCTACTTCAGTTATATTGGTAGGTAGGTGATTTACCCCCCTACTTCAGTTATATTGGTAGGTAGGTGATTTACCCCCCTACTTCAGTTATATAGGTAGGTAGGTGATTTACCCCCCTACTTCAGTTATATTGGTAGGTAGGTGATTTACCCCTCTACTTCAGTTATATTGGTAGGTAGGTGATTTACCCCCCTACTTCAGTTATATTGGTATGTAGGTGATTTACCCCCCTACTTCAGTTATATTGGTAGGTAGGTGATTTATTGGTAGGTAGGTGATTTACCCCTCTACTTCAGTTATATTGGTAGGTAGGTGATTTACCCCCCTACTTCAGTTATATTGGTAGGTAGGTGATTTACCCCCCTACTTCAGTTATATTGGTAGGTAGGTGATTTACCCCCCTACTTCAGTTATATTGGTAGGAAGGTGATTTACCCCTCTACTTCAGTTATATTGGTAGGTAGGTGATTTACCCCCCTACTTCAGTTATATTGGTAGGTAGGTGATTTACCCCCCTACTTCAGTTATATTGGTAGGTAGGTGATTTACCCCCCTACTTCAGTTATATTGGTAGGTAGGTGATTTACCCCCCTACTTCAGTTATATTGGTAGGTAGGTGATTTACCCCCCTACTTCAGTTATATTGGTAGGTAGGTGATTTACCCCCCTACTTCAGTTATATTGGTAGGTAGGTGATTTACCCCTCTACTTCAGTTATATTGGTAGGTAGGTGATTTACCCCCCTACTTTAGTTATATTGGTAGGTAGGTGATTTACCCCTCTACTTCAGTTATATTGGTAGGTAGGTGATTTACCCCCCTACTTCAGTTATATTGGTAGGTAGGTGATTTACCCCCCTACTTCAGTTATATTGGTAGGTAGGTGATTTACCCCCCTACTTCAGTTATATTGGTAGGTAGGTGATTTACCCCCCTACTTCAGTTATATTGGTAGGTAGGTGATTTACCCCCCTACTTCAGTTATATTGGTAGGTAGGTGATTTACCCCCCTACTTCAGTTATATTGGTAGGTAGGTGATTTACCCCCCTACTTTAGTTATATTGGTAGGTAGGTGATTTACCCCCCTACTTCAGTTATATTGGTAGGTAGGTGATTTACCCCCCTACTTCAGTTATATTGGTAGGTAGGTGATTTACCCCCCTACTTCAGTTATATTGGTAGGTAGGTGATTTACCCCCCTACTTCAGTTATATTGGTAGGTAGGTGATTTACCCCTCTACTTCAGTTATATTGGTAGGTAGGTGATTTACCCCCCTACTTCAGTTATATTGGTAGGTAGGTGATTTACCCCTCTACTTCAGTTATATTGGTAGGTAGGTGATTTACCCCCCTACTTCAGTTATATTGGTAGGTAGGTGATTTACCCCCCTACTTCAGTTATATTGGTAGGTAGGTGATTTACCCCCCCTACTTCAGTTATATTGGTAGGTAGGTGATTTACCCCCCCTACTTCAGTTATATTGGTAGGTAGGTGATTTACCCCCCTACTTCAGATATATTGGTAGGTAGGTGATTTACCCCCCTACTTCAGTTATATTGGTAGGTAGGTGATTTACCCCCCTACTTCAGTTATATTGGTAGGTAGGTGATTTACCCCCCTACTTCAGTTATATTGGTAGGTAGGTGATTTACCCCTCTACTTCAGTTATATTGGTAGGTAGGTGATTTACCCCCCTACTTCAGTTATATTGGTAGGTAGGTGATTTACCCCCCTTCTTCAGTTATATTGGTAGGTAGGTGATTTACCCCCCTACTTCAGTTATATTGGTAGGTAGGTGATTTACCCCTCTACTTCAGTTATATTGGTAGGTAGGTGATTTACCCCCCTACTTCAGTTATATTGGTAGATAGGTGATTTACCCCCCTACTTCAGTTATATTGGTAGGTAGGTGATTTACCCCCCCTACTTTAGTTATATTGGTAGGTAGGTGATTTACCCCCCTACTTCAGTTATATTGGTAGGTAGGTGATTTACCACCCTACTTCAGTTATATGACCAGCTACTTTAAGCAGTCCCCGATACAAAAACAAAAGGAAGAACTATAAATCATACGCCTACTTCTAAAACTTTCCCAGTAACTCGAAAACAAAGGGAAAGCCCAGCTATACTAGGAAACAAAAGAAATAACACTTTCCGGGTAGCGCGTGCCAGGTTTTCAGGATGCTTGTATTGTGACCATGTCATCTGTATTACAGGTAGTGGACTTCAGCAGAGTAAACCTTTTGAAATTGTGCGCCAGTCTATGCCATACGGTACGCTGAGCGGTGGAGCTGGCTTGTTCTTCATTGGCTTCTCAGCATCGCCAAACAACCTCAACTTTATGCTTGACAACATGGTGGGAGCGGGTGGCGACCCACACCACGATGACGTCATGCGATTGACAATAAATGTGAAGGGAACCTACTTTTACTTCCCAGGCAATGAAGAGTTGGCTAAACTGGCGTGATGAATTAAATTTGAGTGTCATGAAACATTTACGTATTTGTACTAACCGGTATTAGATTATCTATTAAAAATCACGTTCCATATTTTAAAAGAAAAAGGTTAGCTTGCTGAAAGTGTCAAAATAATGATGATGACTGTTTCTTCGATAAAAAAGTTTTAATTTAGATTATTTTTAGTAGTTGTATGATATTGTTTTTGATTGAATTTACATTTTATATATTACAGATAATTTATAGTGGGATGTCTTTATCATATTCGATATAATCTCTGCTTGTCTGCATACTTTTGTTGTTGAAAATAAAAAGTATTACGAAGATTGTTATTGTTGCAGCAGTTGTCTATCTATCCAATCCTGAAGTTTTCTAGAAAATCTTTTGCTTATTGTTCGGGGCGCTTGTTTCAGCCGAAGGTTTTGCAGCATTAACTTGAGCAATTTTTATAATAGGTTCATAAATTATATATCAGTGGAACAGGAATTTGTAGTGGTAAATAAAAATAACTTAGCCAAAATGATATTTTGGTGGGGCTTTTCCCATGTAAATTCCTTGTTGATGGGACAGCAGAAAATCAAATAATCTCAAATAACTTCAGTTAGCCTTAATATTTTTCTTTAAAACGTTCAGACTGCTTTCATTTACATTTATTCAACACATTAATACCAGTTTTGGATAGAAATTCTAAAAAAATATATTTTTCAAATTTTTGATGCAGCAGAATTTTGCATTGAAAAGGCCTTATCAAAAACAACTTGTGAAATTTTTATTTCTCAACCGATTTGGAAAAGTAAGGTATTTTTATTTACCACTAAAAATGTAGTAGGTTTCAGTGATATACATTTTATTGAGGTACTAGTTGAATTTTGTGTTAACAGTCCAAAAAACCTTTGGCTGGAACAAGCGCCTCAAACAATAAGAAATATTTGCAGTGGGTTGATGTTGTCCCAGAACGATCAATATGTGTGGGCGGGACTTGAAAATCACCAATATTAAGGGTCACAGGCATGCAGTTTCGATGGAAGTCCCAAACACCAGGTTTTGATTTCGCACAATATAAACTCGTAGTTTCATGGTATACAATTATGCGAGAGATTGAACAAAATAAAATTCTCACAACTTACATTTATGCCCATCTCTCAACATGATAAAAATATGCAGCTTTGTCCTATTTAAACATGGCAGCCCTTAACATAAACGCATTCCATTGCATTGTGGTTTTGCATCTGATATTTAAAAATACGTCTCAAAGAATAGCGTGTTTTCTGGTGTTTAAAAAAAGATGTCTTGCCACCCACCCAGTCACATTATTCTGACACTGGTCAATCAGTCATAGCACTACCCATTATTTGCTTGTCATGCAAGGGTTACAAGTGACTACTCCATTTTTAAAGTCTTTGGTATGACGCGGTCAGGGGACTCGAACCCACGACCTCCCGAATGCAAGGCAGACGCTATAACCACTACACCACAAAGCTTCGGTGCCAGTTAATGTTCCTGATGTCAGACATATTGATAGGAATTCCAAAACCTCCCAACAACCAATCAGCATTGAGTATTTTAATAAACCATGTTAGATTTATTTACAATCATGCTTTCCTATGATGGCTTTATCATTGGGTTTTGGTTGACACTCTTTTAAAATTAAACATGGCATATATGATTTCTTTCATATAATGAACTTTCTAATGGTGCAAATTCATCTGAAGTTTGTAATTATGTTCATATATTTGTTGTTGGGAGATAACAATTCATAAGGACAGATTTTCCAAACATAGGACCTATAAGTTCATATGGTAAATATTAAGCCTGCATCAGTACAGCAAATAATGTATTGCAGTAGATTGCAATATTCTAAACTGTATTGCAGTATGTATTACAATATGACTGCAGATGCTTTTTTAGCTCTACTGATCAAAGATTAGCAGAGCTTATGCCATGGTGAGGTGTCCATCATCCGTCTGTCCGTCCGTAAACTTTTTTTTGCAGAGACTACTCCTCTGAAACTACTGGATGGATTTTCATGAAAGTTTAGAGGAATGTTGATCATGAAGTCTAGTTGATCCTAGCAAAAATGTATGTTGATGTGAAATTGAAGATGGCCGCCAAAGCTAAAAATAGATTTTTAAAAAACAAGTTTGTATAGACTACTTCTTGAAAACTATAAGTGATATTGATATGGGACTTTTCCTAAAATGATCAGCAGGACATGATGTAAGTCCTTGTCGAAAATCATTTTGATTCGATATTAAACATGGCTGCCAGCGGCCATCTTTGTTTACATAGTGTTATATAGTAAAAATTGTAGCGACTACTCCTCTGAAACTACTTGACGGATTTCATGAAATTTCCAAGGAATGTTGCTCTTGATATCTAGTTGATCCTAGCAAAATATCAGATAAGCCGGAAATTCAAGATGATCGCCACGGCTGAAAATAGATTTATTTTTGAAAAACAAGTTTGTAGCGACTACTTCTTGAAAACTATAAGTAATATTGATATGGGACTTTTTTAAAATGATTAGCATGACATGATGTTGGTTCTTTGTCGAAAATGTTGCTCATGATGTCTGGTCGATCCTAGCAAAATTTCAGGTCGGCCGGAAATTCGAGATGGCCGCCACAGCTAAAAATAGGTTTTTAAAAGACAAGTTTTTAGTGACTATTTCTTAAAACTGTTGAATGTTATTTAACGGCTCATCAACACAGTATATGCTATTTAGAGCCGCCCCAGAGAGAGGGGAAAGATACATAGGAATCCGGGAACCGTGCCCTACTCTTATTATCGAATAGATTCCTATGGTTCTTTAACGTGCTCGGAGGATAGACCGATACACAGGACCGCCCGGTTTACGTCCCCATCCGACGGACGGGGCTAAGGGAAAGTGTCTTGCCCAAGAACACACTGACAAAACTCAGTGGCACTACGGAGGATTGAACCCGGGGCCTCTGGCTACAAATACGTCGCGCTACAGACTGCGCCACGCCAGCCCTCTACTTCTTGAAACTATAAGTGATATTGATATGGGACTTCTTCTAAAATGTTTAGCATGACATGATGTTGATCCTTGCCAAAAATAATTTTGATTTGACATTAAAAATGGCTGGCAGCGGCCATCTTTGTTTACATTGAGTTATATAGTAAATACTTATAGAGACTCCTCTGAAATAACTTGAAGTATTTTCATGAAACTTCACAGAAATGTTGCTCTTGATGTGTATTTGATCCTTACAAAATTACAGGTCGGCACGAAATTCAAGATGGCCACCATGGCTAAAAATAGATTTTTAAAAAACAAATTTGTAGCGACTACTTCTTGAAAACCATAAGTGATATTGATATATATAGGATTTTTTCTAAAATGATCAGTTTGACATGATGTTGGTCCTTGTAGAAAATTATTTGGATTCAACTTTAAACATGGTTGCCAGTGGCCATCTTTGTTTACATAGAGTTATATATGAAATTTTTTAACGACTACTCTGAAATTACTGGACAGATTTTCATGAAACTTCACAGGAATGCTGATCCAGCTTTCAGAACCTGCCAGTAGAGCTTCAAGGTCATTGACCTCTTGTTTAGTATAAAAACGTTGAAAACTACTAGGATCCAAGCCATTTATTGTCTCGCCCACATAGTGGGTAGCGAGACATAGCAGTCACATTTCCGGTGTCTTTGATACTTGATCATATGTATTGTTATACCCCCACTAAACAAAGTTTAGGGCTTATACTGGTTTTACCGTCTGTCTGTCTGTAGATGCAACATTGTCTAGTCCATAACTCCTCTCCCTCTGAAGCAAATCTCATAAAACTTCATGCATGGACTGCCTGTGATGAGAGGATGACCTCTTTTGATTTTTGAGGTCAGTAGGTCAAGGGCACCATAACCTGATAAGGAAAAACCTTGTCCACTCCATAACTCCTCTCCCCCTGAAGCAAATATCATGAAACTTCACAGATGAACTGCCTGTGGTGAGAGGATGACCCTATTGATTTTGAGTTCAGTAGGTCAAAGGTCAAGGTCACCGGGACCCGATAATGAAAAACCTTGTTCGCATCATAACTCGCACTGGGACCTGATAAAATCTTGTCCACACCATTAATCTTTCCCCCCCCGAGGCAAATTTCATGAAACTTCATAGATGAACTGGTGGTGAGAGGATGGCCCCTATCGATTTTGAGGTCAATAGGTCAAAGGACAAGGTCACCAGCACCCGATAATGGAAAACCTTGTCCGCCATCTCCTTTCCCCTCGAGGCAAATCTCATGAAACCTCATAGGTGAACTGCATGTGGTGAGAGGACGACCCCTATTGATTTTGAGGTCAGTAGGTCAAGGTCACCTGGAACCGATAATGAAAAACCTTGTCCGTTCCATAACTCCTGTCCCCCTGAAGAAAATCTCATGAAACTTTATAGGTTAACTGCCTGTGGTGGGACGAAGAGCCCCTATTGATTTTGAGGTCAGTAGATCAAAGGTCAAGGTCACAAGGACCCGATAATGAAAAACCTTGTCCGCTCCATAACTCCTCTCCCCTTGAAGCAAATCTCTTGAAACTTCATAGGTGAACTGCCCGTGTTGGGAGGATGACCCCTATTAATTTTGAGGTCAGTAGATCAAAGGTCAAGGTAACCGGGACCAGATAATGAAAAATCTTGTCTGCTGCATAACTCCTCTCCCCCTGAAGCAAATCTCATGCAACTTAATATGTGGACTGCCTGTGATGAAAAGATGGCCCCTATTGGTTTTGAGGTCAGTAGGTCAAAGGTCAAGGCCACCATTACCTGATCATGAAAATCCCATTCCACCCAATCTTGACTCACAACAGTAGGGTGGGGAATGTGGGGTCTGGTAGTGGGGTATATTTGTCACCCTTTGAAGGCGACAGCTCTAGTTGGCATTGGTGGACATCGTTGGATGACAAAAAACACCAAGGTCAAGGTCATGTTTTGCGTTATTTCCCAAAATTACGCCCTGGTTAAACCACTTAACCTCAGTAACTTAACTTCTTATGATTACTTCGCTTTTATTTGTTTGATACTTGGTCATATGAAGTGTTGTCTTTGGTGGACATCATTTAAGCACAAATTTAATATTTCATATGCGGTTTGCCGCGGTGGGCGAGACACCCTCAGACCGAGGTCTTGTATTAATTACAGTGTACAGTAAGCCCCTGAAGGGACTGTTATGCTTGGTGCAGAGTTAATTTCTTTACTTTGATTTACAATTCACAACTGAGTGAACGCGATTTCATTTTGTTTTCTTATACATTTGATATTTCTGCACATAATGAACACAAAATTGTCTACATTGAATGCCATAGTGCAAAAATGTGAACAGTTTTAAAATGAAAGACTTATCGTAAGATGTTTAATAAAACGGGGCCCTTATCCTTAAAACATGTATTGCTCACTAAACTAAAAGGGTGCAACAAATTCTTTTTCAAGTATTTTGAGAATTAATAACATTTGGTCCTGGCTGGGATGGAACGCATAATCCCTGGATTAATAGACTGAGGTGCTACACTACGGCAACACCTGTAATAAATTCATATGGTTCTTAAACATGGTCGGAGGGAGGATAGATGCCGATACATGAGACCGCCCAGTTAAACATGGTTGGAGGGAGGATAGACGCCGATACATGAGACCGCCCGGTTAAACATGGTCGGAGGGAGGATAGATGCCGATACACGAGACCGCCCAGTTAAACATGGTTGGAGGGAGGATAGACGCCGCTACATGAGACCACCCAGTTAAACATGGTCGGAGGGAGGATAGACGCCGATACATGAGACCACCCAGTTAAACATGGTCGGAGGGAGGATAGACGCCGCTACACAAGACCGCCCAGTTAAACATGGTCAGAGGGAGGATAGACGCCGATACACGAGAACGCCCAGTTAACTTCACCATTTGCCTGATGAGGCTAAAGGAAAGTGTCTTCGCAAGAACAAAATGACAAAAATCAGTGGCGCCGGCGAAGCTTGAACACGGGTCCACCGTGCTAGCCACTGGGCCACGCCATAGAGAATCAGGATTTTCCCCCCAATTCACTTCCGTGGTGTCACTGAGTTCCGTCGGTGTGTTCTTGGGCAAGACACTTTCTCTTAGCCTCATCCGTTGGATGGGGACTTAAACCAGGCACGAGCACGTTAAAGAACCATTTGAATCTATTCGATAATAAGAGTAGGGCAGGTTCCAATTCATTTTTGGATTCCTATGTATCCTTCCCCTCTCTCTGGGGCGGCTCCAAATAACCTATTCTGTGTTGATGAGCCGTTAAACAACATTCAATTCCAATTCATTTTTGGGTCTGTATGTCAAGGTCGCAATATGAAACACGTTATACACGACAACTCTTCAACCTCTATAACGCACATTCATTCAATAACAAGCGGTCAAACAATTCCTATATTTTGTAAAAATTGGTCGATGTTATTTCTTAGGTGTATCTTGCTCAATACTGCACCCAGATATCGTCTTTTTACGATATTTATAGTGCTTATAGCTTTGTATATGTATGCAAGTCATCTCCATGATGCAAAAGCACTGCTGTTTTGGTTCTTCTGACTGGACAATGGTGGAAAATGAAAATGAGTTCCTATGTAGTCGCCATTCTGAAGTATGACATTGGTTCAAACATTAGTATCAGCTATCCGTGAGAATCTTATGGTTTTATATTCTGTACTTAACAATCAGAGGTGTGACTCGCTCCCATTATAAATTAGGTAGAGAATGTGACACGACTCCAGTTTGTTCTTTCAGGCAAGGTTTGTGAAGACATAATGCAATGCCAGTATACAAAGCCATCGTATTTTGACTTCATATACTGGACTTTGGGTAAGGTTATAAATGGAAGTTGTACCACTATAAAAATGTTTTTATTATCTCATCAAATACTGGTGGTGGCCACCTGCATAGTGAACTCATAAAAGATATAACACGGACATTGTTTAAGCCTTTTAATACATAATTCATCACAGGACACAGAGATTTGCTTTACAGTGCATTGTAATTGTCATTTTGCTAGGACCATCACCTGTCTGATGTGTGTGAGAAAAGAATAGATTCACTGTATATATTATGACAAGCAATGAGAACCAAACAACTGATAGAACGTTTCCTGGTGTCAGTTGTGCTATACACATGTTTGCTAGTTGGAAAAAAAGGAGAAATTTATCTTAAAGGAGCATAAAGCAATATTTCGGTGTCCCTTTGTCTTCTACATAACTGGCATATTTGCAAATCATTATAATTATTCAAAGGAATATTAATTATACAAGAAGTTCAAAGCTTATTATTACTTACTATTAATTATACCGCACCAATAATATAATAGAGTAATGTTTTGTTTTTTTAGGACTCCAGATGTTATTACAGGTATATGCAAGCAGGTTTAAAATCAAAAAGATACTAGATTACCACATGAAGATTCTAGATTACTACATGAAGATTCTAGATGAAGATCGTAGATTACTACATGAAGATTCCAGATTACCACATGAAGATAGTAGATTACTACATGAAGATTCTAGATGAAGATAGTAGATTACTACATGAAGATCGTAGATTACTACATGAAGATTCCAGATTACTACATGAAGATAGTAGATTACTACATGAAAATACTAGATTACTACATGAAGATTCTATATTACTACATGAAGGTAGTAGACTACTAGATGAAGATCATAGATTACTACATGTAGATACTTCATTACTACATGAAGATTCTAGATTACTACATGAAGATTCTAGATGAAGATTACTACATGAAGATTCTAGATGAAGATTACTACATGAAGATTCCAGATTACTACATGAAGAAAGTAGATTACTACATGAAGATACTTCATTACTACATGAAGATTCTAGATTACTACATGAAGATTCTAGATGAAGATTACTACATGAAGATTCCAGATTACTACATGGAGATAGTAGATTACTACATGAAGATTCTAGATTACTAAATGAAGATTCTAGATGAAGATCGTAGATTACTACATGAAGATTCCAGATTACTACATGAATATAGTAGATTACTACATGAAAATACTAGATTAAACTAGATTACTACATGAAGATTCTAGATTACTACATGAAGGTAGTAGACTACTCGATGAACATCATAGATTATTGAAGATAGTAGATTACTACATGTAGATACTAAATTTCACATGAAGATTCCAGATTACTACATGAAGAAAGTAGATTACTACATGAAGATACTTGATTACTACATGTAGATAGTAGATAACTAGATGAAGATCGTAGATACCTACATAAAGATTCCAGATTACTACATGAAGATTATAGATGAAGATCGTAGATTACTACATGAAGATTTCAGATTACTACATGAAGATAGTAGATTAGTACATGAAGATAGTAGATTAGTACATGAAGATAGTAGATTACTACATGAAGAATGTAGATTACTACATGAAGATAGTAGATTACAACATGAAGCTTGTAGGTTACTACAAGAAGATACTAGATTAATACATGAATATTTCAGATTACTACATGAAGATAGTAGATTACTACATGAAGATACTAGATAACTACATGAATATTGTAGATTACTACATGAAGATTCCAGTTTACTACATGAAGGTACTAGATTACTAAATGAAGATACTAGATTACTACATGCAGTTTTCAGATTACTATATGAAGATTTCAGATTACTACATGAAGATAGTAGATTACTACAAGAAGCTTGTAGGTTACTACAAGATACTAGATTACTACATGAAGATTCCAGATTACTACTTGAAGATAGTAGATTACTACATGAAGATTCCAGATTACTACATGAAGATTTCAGATAACTACATGAATATAGTAGATTATTACATGAAGATTGCAGATTACTACATGAAGATACTTGATTACTACATGAAGATTTCAGATTACTACATGAAGATAATAGATTACTACATGAAGATTTCAGATTACCACATGAAGATAGTAGATTACTACATGAAGATTCCAGATTACTACATGAAGATACTAGATTACTACATGAAGATTTCAGATTACTACATGAAGATAGTAAATTATTACATGAAGATTCCAGATTACTACATGAAGATACTTGATTACTACATGAAGATTTCAGATTACTACGTGAAGATAGTAGATTACTACATGAAGATTGTAGATAAATACATGAAGATTCCAGATTACTACTCGCGGCATCCTGTTATGTATAAAAGAAACCTATGCATTACGTATTTGCAATCACTATCATATTTTGTTGTTGAGTAGATGGAATCTTTTTTTTTGCCCTTATAAATTTCACCAATAATATATTTATGGCAGAACATGACTGTAGGATAAAAAAGAAAAATTAAAAAACATTACCTTTTTATTTATTCTATCATTTACAGTGATTCATGAAAGAAAAGATCACCATTTAGTGATTTATGGTAAGAAATAGATCAGTATTTAGTGATTTATGGTAAGAAATAGATCAGTATTTAGTGATTTATGGTAAGAAATAGATTACCATCTGTAGTGATATATGGTAAGAAGTAAATTGTGTTTTACAGTGATTTCCTGTAAACAAAGAGGCCCACGAGGGCCTGTATTGCTCTACTGGCTATATGGAGTCTGTGATGGGGAACACGACAACAATTTGTACAACTAGGCTTGGTACTGATCATTCCTGCCAAGTTTCACCTAAATCCAGCCAGGGGTTCAGAAAAACTAGTCTGGATAAAGCTTGTGTATAAGGGGCCATATTAACTCCTTAGGGGCCAAAAATCATTCAACCGGAACACAGCGATGATAATTATGCACAAGGGTTCGTACTGATAATCCCTGCCAAGTTCTACTGAAATCCGGCCTGGGGTTCAAGAGAATTAGTCTGTACAAACTTTTAAAGGATCATATCTCCACCAAAAATCATTCAAACGTAACACGACAATGATAGCCACAACCAAATTTCATTCAAAAGCCGACCAGTGGTTGTGGAGAACTAGTTCAGACAAAGTTTGTATATTAAAAGAGACACAGCTCAAATAATATCATTCTTGCCAAGTTTCACTGAAATCCACTCAGGAGTTCAGGAGAACATGCCTGTACAAAGATAATGTATTAAAACCTTTAAAGGGCCACAACTCTGCCAAAAGTAATTGAAATGGAACACAGCGATGATATGCACAACTAGACTTGGTACTCATCATCCCCGCCAAAATTGGCCAGGAGTTCAGAACAGACTATAGTCTGGATAAAGTTAATGTATCGAAACCTTTAAAGGGCTACAACTCTGAAAAATATCACTCAACCGGAACACAGCGATGTCATGCATAACTAGGCTTGGTAACTAGTCCAGACAAAGTTTGTGTATTAAAACCTTTAAAGGGCCATAACTCGGGCAAAAATCATTCAACCGAAACACGGTGATGATATGCACCATTAGATTTAGCACTGATCAAGCCTGCAAAATTTCATTAATATCCGGACAAATGAAGGCCCTATCGTCTTAATGAGGAAAATACAGCATTTTCTACTAAATCAAGGGTCGTAACTCCGGTGTTATTAATCCGATTTGGTTGGTTTTCAAACTAGTCCAAGCTTTCATCAGTATTACCAATCTGATTTAGTTTGTAAAAGATCCGACAAAAATAAAGTCCCTATCGTGTTAACGAGGCCAAATTATAGCATATTTCAGAAAATCAAGGTCCATAACTCTGGTGTGAATGGTCCAATCTGGCTGGTTTTCAAACTTGTCCGAGCAGGTAAAGTTTTGAAAAACATCCGATGAAAAATGAAGGCCCTAACATGTTAACAAGGCCAAATTATGGCATATTTCAGAAAATTAAGGGCTATATCTCTGGTGAAAAGGTCTGGTTTTCGAACTCGTCCAAGATTTCATTGCTATTAACAATCTGTGCAAGTTTGGTAAAGATCAAATAATAAGTGAAGGTGCTAGAGTGTTCACAAGGCAGAAAATGGGATTTTTTCAGCAAAACGAGGGCCATATCTCTGGTGTTGCTGATCCGATCTGGCCGTTTATCAAACTCGTTCAAGCTCTCATTGATATAAAGACTTGGATATGTTTGGTTAAGACTGAAAAATGAAGGGGCTAGAGTGTTCACAAGGCAAAAGGTAGTTAACAGATGACGGACGGACGACGAACAACACGTCATCCCATTAGGTCTGCTGGCCTGTGGCCAGTAGAACTCATAAGCTCTGCTGGCCTTTAATACCCATAATAGCCCATAAATACTGAACATCAAACTCCTTCACAACACAATCAATATCAATGTGTCAAACCCACAGTTAACATTTCCTCTAACAATGCATCATATACATGGTAAAGGGACTGTCAGCATGTTTCCTCTAACAATGCATATCAAAGGGACTGTCAGCATGTTTCCTCTAACAATGCATATCAAAGGGACTGTCAGCATGTTTCCTCTAACAATGCATATCAAAGGGACTGTCAGCATGTTCCTCTAACAATGCATATCAAAGGGACTGTCAGCATGTTTCCTCTAACAATGCATATCAAAGGGACTGTCAGCATGTTTCCTCTAACAATGCATATCAAAGGGACTGTCAGCATGTTTCCTCTAACAATGCATATCAAAGGGACTGTCAGCATGTTTCCTCTAACAATGCATATCAAAGGGACTGTCAGCATGTTTCCTCTAACAATGCATATCAAAGGGACTGTCAACATGTTTCCTCTAACTGCATACCGGTATTAAGGACTTTTAAAGGGACTGCTGACAATCTGAGAGTGTACTGATGTGAATGTGTGATAGTCTTGGGACAGTAGTCTCAAATCATACGACGCCAATTATTTTAAAAATGTAGAACGGTAACACATTCAGAGGCACAGGGAGTTTTTAATCAAACTTTTGTTATAAAGTGAAGGATATAATATTGAAACATGATACATAAGGACAATATGAACAAAGTCTGCCCTATCATGTCTGAAATATATCCAAAGCTTTAGTAACGCGTTACAAGGCAGAATATGTATTTTCAGCTTAAACTAACGGCCTAAATATCCATAAATTAACAACAACAATGCATATCAAAGGGACTGTCAGGATGTTTCCTCTAACAATGCATATCAAAGGGACTGTCAGCATGTTTCCTCTAACAATGCATATCAAAGGGACTGTCAGCATGTTTCCTCTAACAATGCATATCAAAGGGACTGTCAGCATGTTTCCTCTAACAATGCATATCAAAGGGACTGTCAACATGTTTCCTCTAACAATGCATATCAAAGGGACTGTCAACATGTTTCCTCTAACTGCGTACCGGTATTAAGGACTTTTAAAGGGACTGTTGACAATCTGAGAGTGTACTGATGTGAATGTGTGATAGTTTGGGACAGTAGTCTCAAATCATACGACGCCAATTATTTTAAAAATGTAGAACGGTAACACATTCAGAGGCACAGGGAGTTTTAATCACACTTTTGTTATAAAGTGAAGGATATAATATTGAAACATGATACATAAGGACAATATGAACAAAGTCTGCCCTATCATGTCTG